>PNEQ01066710.1:0-48489 GCA_003012365.1 Medauroidea extradentata | reverse complement strand
CTCGCTGAGATCAGCTGCCGCCGGTAATGGAAGGTAGCTGCTAGATAACCAACAACACGGCAACGTAGACGTAGACGCACAGAAGAAGCACCCGTCACATTCTGCCGCCCCGAATAGGGACATCATAACCTCAAAAACCAGCTTCTAGATAAATAACTAACAACACGACGTAGACAGAGACGCAGTAGACGCAGAGCAGTAGAGAGCACCCATTACAGTATGTAAGTTACATACGTTAAAGATTATAAAACAGTGTTTTTGTATCGAGCTTCTATCAACATAATCATTTTACGTATACAGTAAAACAAATATTTTATACGGCAAGGCCTCACTGTGCACGAGAACGACCATGTAAAATCACAACCTCGTAAAATCTGGCTCATAAAATTGGAGTTCTACTGTATTTGGTTGATATTCTTAATCAACATTTTTAATCTGCTTTATTATAAAATTGCTAGTTATGCCCATGTTCACAACAAATTTAAAACTACCAAATGCCAACAAAACTGGCGATATTCAACGTGAAAGATACGATGATAAACAATCTGAATCATACAACAGACGCGGTGACATGGACAATTTCATTTTGCCACTGAGCTTGCACACAACTTGGAAAAAAAATTACATTTTTCCCACAGTGATACAAGCCACAATTTTCCCAACGAAAAATGTTCAAGTAAAAATAAGAACAGCTGAAGACTTGGTTCTACTTACGCACTTTTCCGATTAAGGCTGGTATTTTTCAGGGCAAATATGTGGATAGTACCTTTATCACTTGAACAGCATAAAAACTCAGAATCTTGACTGAAGTTGATACTGGAAACAAACACAAATTCCAGCAATCAGGATTGTGCATATACGTACAGTACTTTTCATTTACCATATATGTATGTAACTGTTATCACAAATATGAACATTAATTACACAGAAATACTGCACAGTTAAGGAAAGAAAATTCTTACCATAATCATATGCTATAATAATGATAAATTTACAAATGAAGTGCTATTTAACACCAAGGAAAAACATTGGTTAATAGGAGACTTTCATTTTTGAAGTGGTAATGATTATGGCGTCTACAAGAAAACTACTTTACTTTATAATATCTTCTGAAGTTTCAGCATGCCTTGTTATCATCATCTTCAATGGAAAACCGAGGACCTCAATTTCTCACATAAATGTATGTATGCGTACACAGACACATAATTTGAATGTTATGACCCAACTGTCACAATAGGTGTGCGCACAAATAACACCCGCCCACCTCCGACTTCCATGGACTCCAAGAAAGGTAACATGAGAGACAACACAGTAGAGATCAAAGTCACGCATGGCAGTGTGCAGAACGAAAGGCTAACTGTCGTCACCCAAGTTCACTACCAAGATAACACATAATACTGTAGAAATAGCCTACCCCGCTGGAGCTGAAGCTTTGCAAAACCAGTGTATTATGCAAGAACACTAGTACATCAATACAGCTGCTCCAATCTTAAAATTTTGCCAATATAGCAAACCACCAATTTACTAATATTACTTTTACATATATGCTGATCCTCAATGAATATACTTACAAATTTATATAACTAATCAAATACCGTTTTTACCTAAAAATATGCAATCGTAAACACAATAGAACATGTGAAGGAATACAGTTTCATAAAGAACTGGACTACATTAAAAACTCAAAATAAAAGCGTTCCTATCAGTTCTAGCAATAAAATTCTGTATAACTTTTAATTAAATCAAAAGTGAAATGTGTGGTTAACAAACACTAGCATTTCATATTCACTCCCCATAAAACCAGCACCTATTAACGTTATTTCTGCTTTATTAAGTTCTTTGGTACTTTACATCATAGAGACAGTATTCATTTCGTCCCCAAAATGCTGTCTGTGAACTACTTGCATTCAGAGGCAATTCAAATCCTTCTTTCCTATCAAACAGATCCTTAACTCATATCATATTTTCTGTGAAGCTTGATGAATGATCATTTCTGCAACAAATGTTTTCAGCATCTTTCTTTTGTGATGTCAAGCATTTCAGCTGTATCAATTTCACTTGTCAAAGTGAAAACAACACATGTGTAACGAACAACGAGCTATATAGTAAACATACAGGGGCGGAAACGCTTCCAAAATGAAGCCCAATTGAACGGCTATTTTGACTAAAGAAAACATGGCGAACAGCAGTGTGACCAACATTATGTTGAAAATCTGTCATATGTTCTCATAAAATTCGTTACTTTATAGCTCCACTATATTCCTGCTAAACACAGGAAAAAATACGAATAATTATTGCAATATATTATACCGTAATAATGTTTAAATTTGCATAATCGCTCTCGTCTCTCGACCGGATATAAGAGTCCTCCATTTAATCTAGGGTCAAAATACTGTACCACGTTCAATTGGGTGTCACATCAGAGCCCCTCTATGTTTACTATATAGCTCGTTGGTATCAAAAGGTAGATACAGTGTAAAGAAAACATACCATACAATATAGAAGAAAACTGTGAGACGAAAAGCAATAACTTCACAAGTAGCAGATTAATGGCACTGTTAGTTCACCTTCCTGTAGCTTCACTCAAAGTGCAAAGTTACAAAAGACAAAAAATGTGGTAAATTCAATTAGCTGCAAGTAGACACCCAACATGGCCTACCTCAAACAAACTTACAAAAATAATGATTATCACTATTGCCCTATAGACTGGAATGACTGCCACGAACCTGATACATTCAAAACATTAAAATGTTACAATAACTGGAGCTCTGACTTGTGCTCAAAAGACATTTAAGATATGCTGATTCTTCAGAATGGGATCCCTTAAAGACATTAAGGGGAAAGTCCAATCACTGGTTGTACTTGATTTTTGACTTGATCTTTAAATAAAGAAACATTCACTTTAATTCACAAGCTACAGATCGACACCCTATTGGCAAGCCAGGCAACAGTACTACCTAACCTTCTGCTGGCTTTTAATCTCACCATTTTAAACTTGCACATATTTTAACACTATATTTATGGCTCAATAATTACCTTAAAATTTCAGAGGCTCTTTAATGCATTTTGGCATGTCATCTGCTGTATTAAGCTTCAATGGGAACTTAAAGTTTAAATAAGTATATATTATATATTAAAAAAATGATAATCTGTCCACATTAGGGACTGGTGAGGTCAGCTACTTCACAATATTATACAATGTTTTTAACAAAACTGTGTGCCAGTCTTTCAATATCTGCTCTAAAGAAGTAGAAATGAAGGATCATGGCTTTAACGAAATCTTTGTGACTGAGGCACAAAGTGAATCATGAGCAGCATCTGGAAGAGTTCAAGGGCATGAGTAAGTATTCTCCTAGTTAATCCCTCTAAATGTGTCAGCATGGATACACAAGTAACATTCTTGGTGCGGTGCACATCTATCAAAACATCTGTACCTCTACCAGAGAAAGAGGCGAGTCTTTGTTTGCATTGCGACAAGCCCACAGTAGCATAAAAACTGTCCAAATTAATGGTACGTGCAATAAATTAACCAACACCCCAGGTCCAAATAAGCATTAGTTTAAAGCCAACTATAGAAGGTTTATTGTAGCTTAAACATCAAGTAAGACACACTTGCTATACGTTTTTATTTTTATTTAAAACTAGAAAGGGCTAAGTTAAACCGAGTAATAGAGAATGATCCAATCATACAAGCCATTCGTAATGGAAATTTGTTCCTCTAAAAAACATTTGTGAAATAGCTGTGAATCAGTAAACATCAACATACCAGTAAAGGGTGGCAGCATCACTACCCCGACGCAGGACAGCCAACTGCACTAACCGACTGGTGTCCCACACACGGATCAGAGTTCCATTCTTGGAGGCAGTTGCAACCATAGTACCCTGCTGGTTGAGAGCCAGACATGCCAGTTCATGTTCATGTGCCTTTATGGTGATGGGGGCTGTGGAAATTCCTGCTTCTGTGTTTGCCAAATCCTGAAAGCAACAACAACATTGGACAATCACTCCTACAATACCACTCATTCACCACTGCCAATAATATAAATGTTGAATATTATCATGTACAATTACCATGCCCCAATAACATATACTAACATGTACTGTGTTTTAGTGTTGTAACACTGCACCTATTTTCCACTTCCTCTAATTGATACAGTAAGCCAAATTGAATTAATTAATTTTATACCAATAAATAACTTGCATTTGCAAATTATTTGCAGCTGCAGCAAATTACAAGCCTCGACCAAATATGAGCTGGGCTAGCTCACCCTTATTTTGTTTTCCACGGACTTGATCATGTAAGATGATCCTGATTTAATATGCTACTATAAAGAAGATTTAAACCCTTTGTGCGCCTACGAGCCCCGCCAATGAACTAGTTATCCCCCCCCCACCTCTCTCGTCGTATGTTCGTCAAACTTAGGGCGGCCTCGGCCGTCTTCGTGTCTTCCCTTCCCCTTTCCCCTCTCCTTCCAGTTTCCTAGCAGTGCTGTTCCTGGTTGCCTCGAGGCACTCTGCCTCCGCTCGCCATCCAGCTATGTACTGGAGATCTTCTCGTGGCCGACGTGGCACCCGTACCTACTTGTCTTTATTCTGGTAAACATTTTGATGATTTATTTTCCATTTTGCTTTCGCATTTAATCTGCTCACTTAGTTTCCGTCTCGTTTTCTAAATGTGGTGCAGTTTTGGACGCGAGGGGATTGACGCCCCATTAAACCTTTTAGTGTAAAATGTATTTTTGCGTTCTTAAACAAACTTTGGTCAATGCTATGCAATTTAGTTGCCATTTGCTGTATTTCGTAACACCACGTAATTTATCATTAATAAAACCCCTTTTGATTGAATTCAGTATGAGTTTACTTTAAAGTATTTGTTAGCGACTATACTACCCAGTCCCAGTGTAAACAGTAACATTACCTTTTGGATTGTGAGGTATGGGAGATAGAAAGTGTGTGCCTTGGCGTGAGATCATTTGCTCACCCTAGATTCACAGCCGTTTGTTTGATACAATTGTGCCTGTGAGATTCGGGCACAAATATGAACCAATGACTGAGTCACAGTACCAACACACTCCCACAAAATCACTTGGGTTCCTTTTCAAAGCATTGTCTGTACACTTTGTAGCCTCCACTGCACTTAGGTGAAATACACTATGTGATTGAATGGCAACAAAACATGCATAACTAATAGCAATAACTGTGTTGGCAAATAAACACCATTTGATCAACATCATTTACTACTTGAGTTTACAACTATCCACCTGTATACGAACAGTTTAAATTAATAGTTGATGTAGCCGTAGGTATTTAAGGGGCATCCCTAAATAGGCTGTGTTTGTGTGCGTGAGGCAGGAACGGTAAGGTAGCGGTTGGCCGAAGTATGTAATGCATTATCGCCTCTCCATGCAAGTTATGGCGTGCAGTACTTTACTATTATCCTTTTTCCTATGGGACTTTAAACAGTGAAAACATTATTTTATTTGTGGCTAACATATTTCAAAGTCTAAAGATTGTTTCTATAGATGTGTTTTTCAAATCCGGTAGTTACTATTCCCGATACTACAGTCTGAAAAATCCATTTTTGGCCATTTTGAGAGGCCGAAAATGATGTTATCAATAAACGTGTTGAATTTTTAAAACTATAGTGACATAGTTTGAAGTGTGTGTTCTTTACGTAGATATACAAATATGATGCACATTTAGTAGTTTCGTCAAAAAAAGAATAATCACAACTCGCTGCAACACATTTCAAACACAGGTAGGGAGGCCCCTTAAGCATTAAATTTTACTTCTCTTTTATCAAGCGTAACCCATTGGTTCCGTTCAACAACAAAGTCCATACGTTTTCATGAGATGGGTGGGGGAGGGGTAAGAGAGTGTAGCCACTACTTGAATAGAAGCAGGATGAATAGAAGGACAGGAATTGAGCTAATATACAATGGGAGCAAGATCCACAAGAGTATTGTCAAGCCACTGCACTAATGGGAGCAAGACCCACAAGAGAGGTCAAGCCGCTGCTCTAATTGAAGCAAAACCTGCAAAAGGGGAGGAATCAAGCTACTACCCAGTGAGAACAAAACCCAAAGGAGAGGTTGAATGTGATGGTAGTAAGACCCTCAGGAGAAGTTGTCAAGCCACTGCACTAATGGAAGCAAGACCCACGGAAGAGAAAGAGTTAAGCTACAACCCAATGGAAGCAAGATCAGCAGGAGAGGTGGTCTATTTATATCCATCCATATATTGAAAGTGAGTTATGGAAAACTACACCCATGGGACACCATTGGTACTCCAAAGTACGATTATTTTAATTTCAATGCTGCAGTTTTGTAAAAACAGTCGCCATGCTGTTCTACACGATACTGAATTTTGTTTTGCGTATTTAAGGGTTTGCAAAAATTGAAATGCTGTATGTTGACAATTGGTTGTCAAAGTTACACAATAAGCAGAAGTAGTGATATCTTAAAAACTCAGTTGAATGGATGCAGTGATCCATGTGATATTATTACATAAAAAAGAAATTTTTGCATGCAATCAAGAAAAATATCTACATTTCATGTACAGTGAAAGCCCGGTAGGCAACTATTTTGTTATTCCGGGCATGATCTTACATCCTTCCCAGCCCTCCAACATAATCCTCCGCAGACTAGCTTTTAACATGCTGGAGGTGTTAAGTGAATCAGCATTAATCTGTTAAACCCAGACCCAAATATTTATACCTCTTAAAAAATCAGAATCTTCCTTTCAAAATTTGTTTATCTGCATGGCTGTTCTAAAAACAGCACCCACCGAAGAAAAACAGGCAATACCAAACATGTCCCGAAAATGTGGAGCATCAGCATTCAAGTAAGAACAATTCAAATATCCAATTTACAAGATGAACGACATTCTTTTTCTATTAAAAGCCATGTTTGCTAATGTGGTGTGTGTGTTTGCCATGAAGTAGGGGGATGAAGAGGAAGTTGAAAGATGTGTGTTCCCATTGCAAGTGAAGAGATTCTTACTTCATAGATGAAGCACTAAACCTAATCTTCCTTCATCAAGACATGCACAGATTTGGCTCTCAGATAACACACGGCCACACTGCACTACATCACTACAGTCAGGTTGGCTCACACTGCAGATGGCCTTGTTCAGTGAGTGTAACAGCAGGACACTTGCAAGGCTAGTAAATGCCATTGATTGACGTTGTGCCTCTCTATTACATAAGCAATTATAATGATGCCACAGTACATAACTATTGTGACACGTTGGTCAGATCCTCGTTTGCCGACCGGACGGATGGCACTGTCCCTGTTCCAGGCGGCACAAACTATATGCGACGCAGCTGCTTACCTCGTAATGATGTCACCCGACGAAAAGCTGGGACCGTCTCTGTTCCAGGCAGTCACCTTTTAATTCATAGCTGCAATTATACCAGGGGCAAGTGATGACGAAGATAGTTTCAGAACACTATATTTCGTTGTGCCTGGATATACTTAGTTGTATACCGTGAATGTTGATGACGAAGAAAGCGTAAAAATTCTGTTTTAGTTTCCTTTATTGACAGTGCATTGGTAGAACTACACAGTTCTATACTTGCAACAATATTCAGTTCAGACAGATAATGCTAACAACTTAAATGCAGAAAAAATATATGTGAGGCCGGCAACCATTTGGATAGTGTTGCGAATGTTCATCCAGGTTTAACTTCTACTGTAAGTTGCCTCAGTTTGCAAAATACAACAAATAAACTTAAAAAAAAAATAATAATAAAAACTCAAGTTACCCAACATAGTTGCAGCTACGCAATTGCATACTATGAAGAGCACCTATCTACATATTATAATAAAAAAATATATTACAATAAATGGACCGCAATACTGCCCAGTTTTACAGGCGAATCTGCCCTCTAGGCTTCACAGCCCTTCTCCTATCTATGGCTACACACTTAGCACCACCACTTTCAACCACCACAAGGCCCCAACTGATCAACACTCAGCCAGCCATCTCTCCACATCCGTTAATTAGCTCCGATTGACGACGACTTACCCGGCACCATTGCGGAGTGATACAACAGGATCCAACTTACTTGAAAAATGGTCAACTGATATTTATAATGAACGTAATTTATGTTACACAGTTACTGACAAAATTGAACAACAGCTTACCACACAAAAATCAAAAAATATTCAAAATTTATTTTATTGGGGACACACTGCATCGTAAAATTGCCACATACTGTACTGTAGTTCCGCGGAACAATAACTTTCCAGTGCTCGGTTACACACGGCACTACCATGCCTGAAGCTGCCAACAAAATTGACCCGTAAAATGTATTACTTCCAAACCTTCATTATCAGTTAAAGTTAAATAATTTTTATTTAAGAATTTTAAATTTAATTTCCTTACTAGCATCCCAAATTAATATATTGGATTCCAGTATAAATCTTCACACATGATTAACTTGAAAAAATTAAATTGATAAAAAAATTTTTAATCAAGTATTACTATAAAAAAAAATTGAAATTACTAGTATATGAAACAACACACAGTATGAGCTACGTACCAGCGCATGTCACACTATCCACAAAAGTTGTTTATGTTCCCGTTTAATCCAATCTCTGATCTGATCTTCAGGAATAGTGTATGCAAATTTAAACGGGAACTAGAAATTGTCTCTTCCTCTTTTACAGAGTCAGTTATGAATTTTTAGTTTGTCATCTACAATGTGATCAGTTCTTTTCTTTGACATTGCACTGTGCAAGCTGAATACAGAAAAATAACAATTTTGGCTGCAATAAATCATGGTCAACTGCTGCTTATCTTCTTTGCACTAGTCAAGATGCAACTGTTTGCCCTCCCATTCTCCTTTCTCATAACAAATTATGTACCTAGGCCCCCAAATAAGGGAGAGAATGTGCACCCATCACATTACGAATGCCCTATAGGCCTACCATGCCAGTCTATCCGAACACATGAGTTTTATTAATTAATTTATTAATATATTTAGAGCAGGGGACATGAATTGCCCAGTATAATTCTCAAATCTGTGGTATAAAGGCTATAATACTTTGTGCTACTGTTTACATTTGTACTGGATATTGTTGCGAGCCACGACTGTCTGGCTGGGCGGTGATGTAGGATACTGTGGTGGCGGAGCTAGGACACACCTCTTCCCACCCACTCCTCGGCGATGTGGCTGTCGGGCAGGGCGGCGAAATACAATACAGTGGCGGTAGTCCTGAAAGACCTCCTCGGGTGCTGCATGGATTGTATTACTCCATGATAACTACCTGCACCCAGTATCGGGTAACCGAGGGAAAATATCGTGATCTGGAATGTTCCTGTTTCCTCTTTATCTCTCGGGGTGGTGCTTGAATTTGAAGCGACATCTTTCCAGGAGGTTGGAGAACAGAGACCTGCCAAGATAATTCGAGAAGTAGGGGAGGGTATATAAGGGGGGGGCTGCAGCAGAAGCGACAGAGTTTTGGCTGGCAGGTGCCTGGTGCGATCTCAAGTGATAGTGACAAGTATTGGATTGCAACGACTGTTCGAGGGTGTCCAGCGAGTGGGACCGCAGCAAGTAGTAGGAAGAAGGTGTTTCTAGACCAGAAAGATTCTTCTGTATTATTTCATTGGGTCCACCATTGTGATTAGTAACCTTTCCATATACAGAGAACTTATTTAGATGTATTTTTTTTATCCTTTATGTAAATAGTAGTAATTTGTTCCGTTTGACATTTACTGTATAAATCATTATAGACATAGGTTATTTTTTTTGTATGTACATTTGTAAATAAACTAGGTTAGCTTTATTTTCTTTATTTTATCAAAGACCACCATCCCCAAACGTACCTAGCCCGCAACTTGTAACAATATTAACCACTGTTAATTTAATTGATTTATGTATTTTGGTGAACATAAAATATAGTCTACACATTACCCAGTATTTAGTTTACCAGTTTAGCTTCTACGTACTGCTGCATATCTTCGTGCTGTCAGCCATCTAATTGTTATTTTTATTTTTAAGTTTTACAAGCCAATCAATGCATAGAAATTTTTACTATAGTTAAATAATGAAACTGGACTTTTTCAATGCTACAACTTTAAAATATTCCTGAAAACCAAATAAAAATCAAGTATGAATCTAGTGATGGGACAACACCAAACTTTGGATTCTGATTCTACATTCCTAAAAAAATCTGATACTACTCTCTATTCTTTTTGATTCCACGTGTCATACCTCTTGTTTGGCACTATTTCTGGCTTGAAGGACTTCAGATGGCCAAGAGTACACAAATGATTCCGAACACCACGCAATAATTATGGTACTTACGAAAAGTGACTTGTACGTTTTCTGGTTCAAGTAAAGATGTTTTATTATCAATGATTAGCCAAGCTACAACCAAATATAAGCAATTAATTAGTTTGGTTTACATTTTGGAAGCTAAAAAACTCTGCTCAGAAATCTTTTTAAGTGAATCAAGTTGAAATTATAAAATTTAACTACACCTAGGCTAACATCGTTACTATATATTTGTAAACGAGTAATTAGGTAGGAGTCTATCTTAAGACGAACATTGTATTATTTATACATAACACTATTATATAAAAAAATTTGTAATCAGTCAACTGTATGTGTTTGTAATACATAACTCGAGGATCATTCCTGTTATAAGTTATAAAACATATTTGCCTACATAATGTCAAATAATAAAATTCTGTATTCGCAAAAAATAAATAAATATAATTTTTAAAATAAAAAATTAAGTGCGTGTGCTTGTCAACAGTAAGAGCTGCTACCATAAAAGAAATTTTAGTGAAATATAAAATGAAGTGTTTCATGTAATAACAACTACGTCTATTAACATGTGTTAGTGGTGATGTAGTTGGGTAAGTGTGTGGATAGTGTGCTACGTCATCTTTTATATTTTAGGTGTTAATGATTAGATTCTGAACACCTTCTGCAATTTTTTACTTTGAATATTACTGTAGTTGCTTACTTATCCTCTTAATGTAAGCAATTGCTTAAGATTCATTTTCGCATATTTGTAGTATTTCATAAAGACACACACAACAGTGCCAGTTGTAAAACTTAAGTACACAATTAAAGTTAATTAACAGAGGTATTGTTATTGAAAATAACACCAATATAATAACTACAATATCTTTAGTGATCAAAAAAACTAATACGCAACGTAAAAATTTAGAGGTAGTCATGACTGAACGCTAATCAACAAAAATGAACTCAGAATTATTTGATTGCAGATGCTCTACCAATTACGCTACCACGACACATCTTTACTTCATTTTAAGTTTGTCAGTATTGCAATATACTAGCAAACAAAGTGTTTGTTTCATGTAAAAGTACCTTACAAAAATTAATGATATATTTTGTAATAGGTATATTTTCTGTTTCTTTTGTAAAGTTCATTAAATCTCAAACTGCAGACAGGAATTGTGACAAGTATAATATGATGTTACAATTTTTTGTATTTCAGCAGAAAAAAATGAATACTCTGTATACTTGAAACGTTGTGCCAAATGCAATATTCAACTGGCAATATAGTATATACAACATTTTACATACTTTACAATTTGATTACATTTGTTTCACTGTACGATGTTGTCGTTATTCACTTAAATATCCACCATTTGACAATGCTTCGAGATGGTCTTTAGTCACCTGTACAGTTGACTTGAAGAAGACAATCTTATTCCTGGGGAAAAGTGTTTTGCTAACATAACACGTAGGTACAGGACATTACAAAATTTAATTTAGAAAAACCATAAGGCATTTGTTTAAAGGGAGATACCAAAATACATATGAAACATGAAAAAACTACGTAATGTAAATAATTTCAAAAACCTTGTAAAAACGTCTTTCTACCATTAACACACAATATACATTAAACTGGCTGCTAACGTACGTATTCGTTGCAGCAGAAGCATACGTACACAAACAAAATAAACAGAATTTTACAGCATATACTGTACATACATACAACTGGTCTGCTGCTGATGCACCCCTACAAATCAGTTAAGTCAACTATTTTCTTTGAAGTGCTGAATGCACGCATCATATCTATGGACAATATAAGTTTATTTACGTTTGACGTTCGTGGTTACATTGATCGTTGGCAAGAATTTAATAAATAATTGGACACCAGTGCTGTCTTGCGAAAAATTTTTATGTTTTGCAGGTGACTTGTAAACAACAGTTTCTGTTGAAATGGGTATTGTGCGCAGTTGGGATCAAATACTAAATTTCTTACCTGAGATTATACTGTAGTTATGTTTTGAAACGGGACTTAGTTTAGCTTTATTTTATATGCAGGTAAAATTACTCCAACACTTAACCTAAAAAACCATTATAACTTTTTCCCCTCAATTTTAATAATGATTCTCGATCCTTCAATACTGCGAGAGTCGAGGGCACTAAGGAATTGAAGAATAAACTGGCAAAATACCCATTTGAATCCTAGCAAAATAAAAAATATTGTTAAATTCCTATTAAATTAGATATACAACGCTTGGGATTTATGAAGTCAAACTGATACCGTCATTGATTTTCCATAGTATTTAGTTTATGAAGAAACTTGACTATACAATATAACTCCCAAGAACAGCAAAATTGGCACTCTACTATAGTTCGGAGAGCAGTGTATCAGTGACCTGAGACATGTAATTACAACAAATTGCCAATGAACGTAGAATCAAAAATTTTAGTTTTGGATTTTTTACCTATATACGTATAGTCCTAAAGATTCAAATTATATACTTGACTTACCTTTTCAAAAAGAAATTACGTAGGAAGACAAGAGTTTTTGAGATTTCATTCCCTCAATAAGGCTCGTAAAAGTCAGATAATATTAATGAACTTTTTAAAGTGAACCATGAATTAGTAGGATAATATACTGTAATATTTAAAGATAGTCTTTACAGATAAAGGTATACAACTAATCTCACAGTCTGTTTCATACTGTGCATATCACTTAGTCTTACACTGACAGGACAAATATGTACCAGAAGTCAATTTTCCACACAACTCAAAACTAGGGGTAAAATCTGCATTCTGTAAAACTTGGATATCACATAACATGCATAAATAATAAAATTGAAAGAACTGTCAAAGTATCAACACATTAGAATGACGTTTTTTAATTTGGCTTTATATAGTAGGTAAAACAACAACCTGGCATCCTTCTGAAATGTCTAATTAACATTTGAACACTGGTAAACTTCCCTCTAGTTACATCTTGAACACCATACATTGAAATTTTGGCTTACCTACCTTACCCCTGTGAACTGTCAAAAGACCTACAAAGCAGTAAATTGTGGTGACAGTGAGGTAAAAATGTACAGTAAAACACATACCACAAGCTGAATGCTGCCTTGCTTGTGTCCAGGGAACACCAACAACTGACGCTCCGCAGCCAGAATGGGACTAACTTCGCACAGCCCAAGCAAGTTGTTGCGGGTTTCTATAGTAAACAACCTGTGGCATGGTGACGGGAAAGAGAACACATGGATCTGGTCGGTCAACACGGCCACCAACCTGTGAACAATATACTGTATCATGAAGGGTAACTATATTACCAAGTTATTACAGAACTCTATACAGCACATATTTTTACCTCAAGACTTTTCAGGTATGCTAATATTCCTCTGATTTCCTGATGAATTTACGTAAGCAAAATTACTGAAATACTATTAATATTTTATTTAACGCTATTTCCATGTCCTAATTGGGTCACACATTATGTGCAACTTATTGAACATCTGTTATAAACGCAACTTTTAGATATTGATTTTAACCCCGTTTCAGCAGTTTAAGAAATTGTCATTTTGATTTTAAATACTGTATATATTTTCACTTCCATCATCGCAAATTTTAATATTTTGTTAATTTATAATTTCTTGAAATGATATTAGTACATAACTCGGGTAACTGTATAAGTGTTTTCAGTGTTATTTTTGAACAATTTGTGCTGGGGTTTCTCCCCACCGAACATGACTTGGTGCTTTGACCTGGATTAATGGGAGCAATAAACTACTTTTACGGCAGCAGACGTGTGTGTGCGCGCGCTGGACGCTGGGGTGTGGAACTGATACCTTCGGCCAAGCTCGGGCCGCATCGGAACTGTTCGGGCCGCCCTCCCTCTCCTGGCCACCCCCCCTCCTTTCCTTGGCCAGCGTCAGCTGGTGACCCGCCGCGGAGAGGCACTCTGGTCTCCGCCTCCGTCCGTGAAAGGTCGTGTCCCTCTCGGCACTCCGTTGGTAAGTGTACAGTTTTGGTTCGGGTGCACGGGTCGTCATCTTGTTGCCGGCTCGGTAAGCCGCGTATTTACCTTACGTTATTTACTAGTTTCTTTAGGTTTGATTAATCTATTATGACGTACCGGCGGCGTGTCGAGGGGGCCCGAATCTAATTGCGCTATTGATTTGTATGGGCCCTTCAGGCCATGTTGTGGGCAATTAAATGTGTAACCTTATGTTAACTATTGTACACCCTTCCCGATGTCATTGTATGTAATGAGTGAAAATTGATAATACATCGTTTCCACACTGTATTATCTAGTTTGGTTAATTCGTTGTGTTTACCCTCTCGGATAACTCGAACCCTTTCGTCTCTCGTGCCCAGAGTGTGGTACAGATTCTTGCAATGGGGGCAAGTTACAAACTAAAGAAGTATTTAGGACACACACTGTTGCAGCAAATGGTGTGTCACAGAAAACCAGAGACTACACACAAACAAACAAGTAAACAAACAAGAAGGACTTTCTTTGCAACTGGTAAACAAAGGTAAACATGTACAATTCCACAAGGAATTCAGTCAGTGATTTAAAAGAAAGTAATGGAAACTAGCACCCAAGCACCAAAAAACGAACCTAAGAAAAAATAAATAACTCAGATTATTCCACACAAGGAATTCCGTCAGTATGTATAAAACAACACACAAAAAACTATTAAAACAAATTGAATAACCAAACAAACTGCAAAAAACTGGATGTAGACGACACAGCAGAAACACAAACACCTTGAGAAAGCGAATGAAAAACAACACAGTAACTGTGGACAGAAAGGCAAAGAAAAAACAAACACAATGGTCGCCTAGCGACAAAACAAAATGGTCGCCTAGCGACAAAACAAAATGTAAGGTTTCGGAGACTGCAATCTGGTCTCCATAATCAGGCACATACATAGCCCGAGGAGCACCTGCAGACTGAGTATGGTCACTGGAAAACAAGGAGTTTGTATACGCTGTACCCCCTCTTCTATCCCTGCCATAGGAAAGAGCCACATCACAGGAAACCATTAGCCAAGAAATATAGACTCTTACCTTCGCAGCCAACCAGGGTATGGCTCTTTCCTTTTGGCCGGGACAGAAGAGAGGGTACAGAGTAAAAAAACCCCTTGTTTTCCAGTGACCATACTCAGTCTGCAGGTGTTCCTCAGACTGTGCATATGCCTGATTACAGAGACCAGATTGCAGTCTCCGAAACTTCACATTTTGTTTTGTCGCTAGGAGACCATTGTGTTAATCTGTTTTTTCTTTGCCTTTATGTCCACAGTTACTATGTTATTTGTTTTTCATTTGCTTTCTCAAGGTGTCTGTGTTTCTGCTGTGTCATGTACATCCAGTTTTTTTGTCATTTGTTTTATTTTGTCTATTTGATGTAATTATTTTTTGTCTGTTGTTTTTCACTTACTGATCGAATTCCTTTTGTGGAATAAACTGAGATATTTATTTTTTGTTAATTTTTTGGTGTTTGGATGCTCGTTTGCATTATTTTCTTGTAAATCACTGACTGAATTCCTTGTGAAATTGTATATGTTTACCTTTGTTTGCCAGTTGCAAAAAAAGTTCTTATTGATTGTTTACTTGTCTGTTTGTCTGTGTGTATTCTCTGGTTTTCTGTGACACGCCATTTGCTGTAATGGCGAATGTCCAAAATACTTCTTTACCATGTAAGTGTTTTCAGTTCGAATATGCTCTGCTTCCTTCGGAGCAGTACGGTTTCAGACCTTATTGTGAGCACTCTGCCCAAGTAAACAGCTCCATTATAAACTATGTTGTACCAACTTCACAGTACAAGACACTGCTCCAACTTAGCAAATACGCGTAGCCATGTCTTCTTTAGCATCAGCGTATATGTGCAAATTTTCATACTAGTTGTGTCGAAAATGATACCTAACTAGAAAACACACAACTCGTTTACCCTCGTATGCTGATACTACAACACTGCCTGGTTAAAATTGTTGCAACAAATAAAACTTTTTGCATACCTTTAGCATGTTTAGTTCTTATATGATTGTTAATATCTGGTAGAGCCATTAAAATTGTCTCGTGAACAAAATCCCTGAGAAACATTTGCAAAAAATTTGTGGTGCAAATTATGGGTGCTTGCAACAAATTTCGAGGGTTCTTGGCATCAATCATTGTGGCATCTAGCTCAAGTGGTGAAACAATCGTCAGTGGTTCAATTCCAGTGTCTGGTACAACACTGAAGGAGAACAGAGTTAGGTAAACAAATTGTTTGGAAACTACATGTCAGTAAATACCATTATCTGACGACTTTATGAGCATAACTGTGCTACACAAAACGATATTTTAATAAATAAATGATATTGGTCAGAACCTGACTATCCTTTCTACGGCCTTACCAGTTGTGAAACCGAAAACTATGTAACACATTCTGTGAACATTAATACAGCAGTGCACCAATGGCAGGTTTTAAGACAAGTACAGCCACTAAGGGCTTGTTCCTTAGTTTTGCAGAGATGTTGAAAATATTTTTTTTATTGCTACCTAATACTGTACTCATATCAAAATTTTGTTCCACAGTTTTGACACGAATATGTCATGATTTGTAGCTGAATTTTTCGTAGCAATGTACGAAACTGTTTTTTAGATTTTGTCACCCAAAGTACCAAATTTTTTGTCATGAAAATAAGTCAAAATGAAGCGAAATATTTTTTTTTCTGACAAATGGTACATTATTTTTAAAAATGCAACCATAATATTGTTCATCGTGTGATTGCACATTGTCTCAATTTTTTCCAAAGCTTTTGGTTAAAAAATATTTAAGTTATTGGCAACAGTCTGAAAAGAACTAAGGAACACACCCTTAAACATTATTATTATTAATATGTTATCGTTAATAATGGTATTACTTTTAATTTGTCACTCAGTGAATCTGTGGAAATTTACACCACGTATAGAGCCTAAATACCCCCGAAACATACGTAGGTGTAAAGCACTGCACCTATGTGGTAGACAAATCTCAAAGTGTGCGTTACACAGGCTGCATAGCGGCAGGCATTATTAATCAACTTGTGAAAAGACTACAAAATGAATTTCCATGAGAACAAATGCTCTGAGAGTCTCAGACAAAGCAACCTATTTTATAACAGTCAAACTTTTGTTTCTAAATTTATTAAAAAATGTCGAAATGCACGTTTACCACATTTTGAACAATCACAACGACCCTTATACGAATTTTATTAATGTTAGAGGGATTATTTTACAAAATGCAAACCAACACTTTTAACAGATTCGTTCACGTAAATTTTATACGAAAAAGTGGTTTTTGATAACACGTGGTTTCTTATTTACATTCACAATAAGCATTATCAAAACTTCTTACTTTAAGGGTGCATACAGCCCGCAATATAAACTTTAGGCTATAAGTGTAGTATAGGCCTATATGTTTCCGACATATTTCATCGTCAGGAATCATCTCACAAAAGGTGTCTGTTTAATCAAGAATATGTGTATATATTTATTTAAGTAAGACAAAGGCTTATTATGCATTAGAGAAGCAATTTATACACTCAAGGATTTTTCTTATAGCATTGTTTTGTATGCCATGGTTTTCTGATAATAACATCTTAATGAACTAGTCACTTTCAAGGAACTGAAAATAGAACTCCTGAACATACAGAACACACAATCAGTGAACCAAATCATAAAAAATTATCGGTTTATCTATCTTAGCAAACGTCTATGTGATCGTTTCCTTTGGCTCATTCAAAGGTAGTACTAAAAAAGGAACATTTTAAGCACTCATTAACCATCAACTGGTTGGTTGAAATCAAACACAGTAATCTTGTGGTAATCAAGAAACTCTCCTAACACATAACGAAATGTGCAGATATTTTAAAATAGGAAACAAGCCAATATTCACTAGAAGTGAATACTGTTATACACTTACTTGTCCCTTCTCAGCCGGACTGCCTTCACTGGGGCTGCAAACGAAATCTCCAACACAAACTTTTTTGATATATCATCATAGACCAAGACGGTGTTGTCTGCAAACTTTGGTCTAGAACCTCCAGCAATTATCGCCAATAAATTTGTGCGATGCAGCATCTCACAATGTGCCACACTGCCAGTCAACTCCACGTCTGCAACCACGTACACCATTGTCACTCATGTGAAGCACAGCAACACAACACTCGATTCCAACATTCACACCTATAACTATTACTTAAGTTACAATATCATATTTTTAAATACAGATGACCACAACAACAATGTGGTGAAAGTTATTGCAGCTTCTTACATTTGACACATTGAAGAAGCTCATTACAAAAATTAACGACTTATTTGGCACTGCACAAGTTCAGAATTCCACATTTGAACTTTAAAAGGGTGAACAACCAAGAATTTGATAAAGCATTGACCGATCTCCAAACACTCTAGACCACACAACCTTTTAACCAACGTAGGTACTGTCATAAAACACCACGTTAGACTTAACAATTCTGTACATCTCAGAGCTGAGAATATTTGTTAGAAGCTGCAGCCACAGTCGGAATTCACTCTCCAGTTCGACTTGGCCACTCAGAATTAAGGCAGTTGAAGACTCAAACTTTGATCACAGAATGAATAAGTAGTAATGGAAGAGACAAGACGTGATTTTTATCATACTATTTACACTTTGAATTTCTATGGTGTCAGAGTTGGAAGAAATTTGGTTAGACTGACTGATATGCAAGTAACGTCACATTTATAATTTATAAATATGTAGGCCTAAATGAGATACTTACATATTACAGTATTTCATAAAATATAAGTGGTTGTTTAAACCAATGTCCATATGGCTTTGTTTACATTCCTGTACGCCCCAAGGACTACAATAACAATGCTTCATTATGTAGCTTGTAATAGAGTAATAATTATCTGATGTTGAACCTAAAATCATCATGTTTACTATTTTTAAACATTAAGCTAATATACAAACTAATAACAGTATCTCAAGCACTACAAGTGATTATATAAACCAATGTCTCTAATCCATGTGGTATTGTTTATATCCATGTATGCCCCGAGAACTGGTACGATAACTACCATGAAAAAGCTTTCCTTATCGCTTCTGTTAACATTATTTATTCTGTGCTTTGATGATGATTCAGAATGTTATCGCGAAAATGTTGATGATTTTTTATAATAGAGGCCAGAAACTACGTAGCGTATCTCTTGGCATAATTTTCCATAACTCTTAAGTATGGAGGACAGAAAAAAGTTCAGCTAGGTACTGCGGAACTATTCAAAATGCAAACTAGAAGTAAGATTCTGTAACGAGTACATTTTGAAATGCTATGTTAGTTCTGAGATATTTGTGTTGTTGTATGGATATTAATGTTTACATGTTTTAATATTTTTTAAGTAAGATTTCAGTATTTTCCTGTGTATTTTCAGGTTTATCAAATTATTAACAAAATGTCCAGTTGTGGAGAATTCTGTTTTAAAGTGATAATGATCAAGCAGTTGAATGTATGTTCTATGGACATACACATTTGTGTGCTAATTTTTCTTTTTCCCAAGAAGTGAGTTGGGCAATGATATCACTTGCATTTTTAAAATAAGGGAATGACAAAAGCTTGGAGTTAATATAGGGTAGAGGGAGTATCCTCTATACATCCGCATATGAAATTGTGTGTTCAACATGTGTCACGTGACTTAAGTGAAATATGTGCGGGAGATTTGAAAATAATATTGAGAGGCAAGATAATAATTGCTTAGTAATAACATCTATGTTGGGTTATTTTGGTCCCTTATGAATATATCAACTAAGGAGAACATACTACCATATTATCACATAGTATAAGTGCGTAGAAATTTCAGAACGACAAATATAAACAATGTTTGCCACATTACTGTTTTCCTTAACCCAGCTGTTTTTAAGTAAAAAGTAAATATTAGCTACATACTTACTATACGGTTTTGAACCGAGATCTTGGTGACACCACATGACTAAATATATATTCTGGGAGGTACGCCATGAGTTTCAAACAACACGACTGCATTTTTACGCCGATAAAACATAAATAAACGACACAAAACTCTTGAGACCATGTTGGACACACATTTGTGACGTCATGTTCCCTCTACTATACATGCCTATTACCTCTATGGGCAAAAGACATTTTAACAATGGAAAGTTTTATTGGATTGCTGAAAAATCAACAGAATATGGTCACCAATCTCAAACTGTAAAAAAAATTTATTTTCTTAAAATTAAGCAAGAGATGGCAAAATGCTGGAAGATCAAAGAAATAAGTCATTTGCTAGAAATAGGACTGCTCCAGTTTACCCAGAGGTAAATGAGATGTTGAACTCCTGTTCATCGCAGGTGCTTTGGTTATCACCATTAAGGAATACGTAATTTTAAAGTACTTTCGCAAAAATTATTAAGACGAATATCATTTTAATTTAATTGCACATTGATTAATGTATGGAAATTTTATTTAGCCTAATTTTTTTTTATTTTAAAATTTTCATGAAACACGACTTGTAGGGATCTTAGTAGGCCTGCTCAGTCACTACCTCAGTTTTTACTTTAAACTCTGAATGAATAAGGATACTATTATCATAATTAAAATGTTTGAAGCTTTCCTTTGGCAATATGTAGTAACTACAAACTTCTCTCTTACTGACAACACTATATTAATTTATCTGTACCTGAGACTAACAATCGGTACATTGCAAACATTGTAGTTCAAGTTGGATACAGATTACACAATGTGTAGCCTATCAGATGATTTTATATAGGCAGGGTTAATTGCTCCTGAAATATCTAATGGATTGAAGAGCAATTTCAATCTTTTCTGTGGGGCTTACAAAGTCCTCAAATAACAGCTTACCATGCTAGAATAGTCACTAAACATTTAATATTTTTGTTGTATAGTACTGTAAAGAATTTTATGTAAATTAACATACCAAAATGTGCTTTCTCCACCAAAGGATCCACATTGTAGATACGAATGCCACTTTCCATGCAACATGTAAAACAACCTGCAATTAGAAATAATGTACACTGAATAAATAAATGGGGATTGTACTTTTCACATAAAACAAGACATCTGACACTAACAATGCCTTAAAAGCAACCATATAATTAGGACTAAAACATCTGGAAAATTACCTTGTATACTTTGTTACATAGCCTACTTCTTCAACCAGTCAACCGAGAAATGCCATTAGGTACCATTACTGGAGTTCTTCACTGTCCGTAGAGCACTTATCAGGCAAAGTTTTTTTAGTAATAATAATAACTAGCAATAGGCAACTGCCCGGTGGCAAGCTGTAACCTCCTCCTAAATCCCCTCCTAAACTTTACAACCCCCCTCTCACTGTCACCAACTCTTCCAAGAGTAAATTCCACTCCTTCACCGACCTCCTAAGCACTGACTGCCTTTCCTTTCCCTCTTCCTATATACTTGGTTAACAGGCTGCCTAACTTACCCCAGCCTCCCTCTCCATTCAACATTCTGTACATCCTGACCAGCCTTTCCACTCTTTAAACGAGGTCCACCCCAGTTCCTTCAGCATCACAGGTGGCCTAAAATTCCCTTCCTCCTCACTAACACCATCGCTGACCATCTTTGCACCTTTTCCATCTCCCGCACCTCCAATTCAATATACAAGTCCCACTCTGCTGCTGTATACTTTAACATTGGTTGTACCACTGTAATATATGCCTTTTCTTTAACTGCACAACTAATGTCCTTCAGTATTCTTCCCAGCATTCTAAGAGCCCTTGTCCCTTTAGATACCACTTTCCTGCCGTCACCCTAAGTCACTCTGCATCATTATGCCAAGGTACTTTTAGACTTAAGATTCCTCTTTCTTCTGCACTTCCCATCTGTACACATCTATACTACTAACCTTCTACCTCGTAAATCTAACAATCTTAGTCTTTCTTACGTTTATTTTCGTTTTGTTCTCTGCCATCCACAATTGTATCCTATAAACGTCATCCTGCAAAATGTTCCCTCCACCCACCTCTGCATATAAAACACAGTCATCAGCAAACAATCTTATTCTGCCACTCACCCTCATGCCCACGTAATTTGCCATTATTATAAACAACAAGGACCCCAGCATGCTTTCCTGTGGCACACCAGATGTAACCTCTTTCCTCTTAAGATAAAGAATCTCCCACTTTTACCCTTTGTATCCACCCCCTGAGGAAGTTACCAATTCATCTCACTACAACTTGGTCTACCAGCAACTCATCAACTTTCTGTATTAACACCCCATGTGGTAGGGCTTACCTTACTGAATGTCTTTTCAAAATCAATGAAGCAGGCATCCACCTGCTTCCCCTCATCAACTGTCTGTACCAAGTCCTCTATAAGCCCAGCCAGCTGTGTCTAACATGAATAACCCTTCCTAAATCCATGTTGATAATCCTGCAACCAGTTCTTCTTACTTGTAACCTGCACTACCTCTGGACTACTAGACTCTCCAATTACCTTCCCAGTGTTTAATTAAAGACGCACAGGTCTGTAGCTGCCAGTACTCCCCCTAACCTTCCCCTGCTTGAGAATTGAGACCACCACTGCTTCCTTCCAATCCTGTCCTAACTTGGCCAAACTAATGATTTTAAAGGCACAGTTTATTATGCCTAACAAAACATGTTTCTACAGATGTTAGAAATAGTCATACGCAAAGAAAATTGTAGTTTGCTAACTTCAAAATTTTCTGTTTTTTTTTTTTTTAAGTTACGTTAGATTAGTTTAAGTTAGTTTAGGTTAAGTTAAATTATTTTACAATAAAGTTTTCCATTTTACGTTAGGCTAGGTAATATTAGGTTACCAGTACCGTAAGCAAGGTTAGGCAACCTGACCTTACTTAACCTAACGAAAAATGTTAAACTTAATGGTAAAATAACTGAACCTAACAAAACTAACCTAAACAATGTAATCTAACTTAACAAAAAACAGATAATTTTGAAGTTATAAAACTACTACTTTCTTTACATACAACTAATTCTAACATCTCTAGAAACATTTCTCATCTAACTATGCCTCTAAAATCAGTGGTTTAGCCCGTACACAATGAGTAGAACATTTACCCTTCCCCTTTTCCAGAGATCTGTGAAAAATATTACAGCTATATATTGGACAAACTCTCCTCCCACAAACTTAAAGAGCACTATTTCTCTAATTGTTATCTTCCAAGAGGCTCCTGGGCTTCCCCAGCTTCATAACGCCAATCATCCTGCTCCTCAAACAAATATTGGGTCTGCAGCTGTTCTGCCTTTCCCTTATCAGTTGTTGCAGCTTGTCCATCTGTAGCTTACCACACTGTCCCCTTCCTTTACCTTATTACGATAACTAAACATTTCCCCCATTTGACAACACTATTTGGTATTGAATGGTAAAATAAAATCCTTCTGCTCTTTTTTACTTTTTTCTAACTGTCCCTGTCCAAAAACCTCAATGTTCACAAGGATTTCTGTTAATTGTTTTAAGGGAAGATCTGGGGATGAGATGAAAAGTGTAATGCCATTGATACATGACAGACATCATAAATTCTGTGTATAAACCTGCAGTGTCTGAAATGTAAAAAAATTTCAGAAATGTTATTGTTTACATTTGGTTTTGGTACAAATCCCTCACAAATTGGTAGTTTTATTCAAACACGACGGCTGAATGTCAACTAAAATTAAGAACTTAGTGTGACTGTGGCCAAAATTCTAATTTACAAATATATAGCAATACAATACATACCCTTCATAGCCTACATTGACTCTTCTAAATTTAACCCAACTTTAAGTAAAAGTAGGCCTAAGACATTATAAAATGTTAACGATTGCCACAAAACCTTATTACTACTATATCAACACATAAATTTACACTATTTGCCATTAATGATTTGAGTTCATAGATGTCAAGGTGCATAGAGCAAACACCAGGGTTCGATCCCCAGTGGACGTTTCCACTGGCCAACAGCTTTCCTCGGATACTCCCATTTTCCTCGTCCTTCACATTCCATTGCTTCACAATCATTGGGCTTCATTTCAGGTCATCCTTGAGATTCCACATATGCCCATGGGCATCCAATTCAGAAATCTGTCAAATCAGGGCTGTGATGTTCTGTTCTTACGTAACCTCCCCAAATGATATTTTCTTAATAGTTAATATTTATTACATTTATATTGGAATAAAAAATTTATTAAAAACTTAGTTCTGTTGTACTAATTAAATTTAAACAACAAAGCCTGAAATGCTAACTAGTTCTTGAACTATTAAGCTTTAGCTTATAAAACTTCAATTGCCAAGCTATTAATGGAAAAAAAAATTGCAAACAAAGGTGAAACAATCACTCTACGGAAACTCTCAGAAAACATGTTTAATCTACGTAACCTAGCATCCCCACCAACTAGCTCATACCAAGAAAAAGGTAAAGAAAATTCTGTGCACTAGGCTACCAGTTAAAATTAACTATTTTTACCAATCCATTTCGAAATACGTTAACAAAGGAGTATAAGATAATATTTTAATATTGCTAGTGACTAGCATTCAACAGTTGCTCAATTGAATTTTAAACAACCCCAACATTTATTGTAAAATTGTGTAAACATTCCATGGAATAAATATACATAACATTATTGTACAATAAACAAAACGTTATCAGAACATAAATTATTACTCTCATTATAGAATAAAGCCTTCTTTGTTTACAAAAGAAAACACCACAACCAACCTTGATCTTGATTAAACCTCAAATTTATTACTCCTTTCCCGCTTGCCATATCTACAAGTAATGCTATGTATTATCAAGCATTTTAAATATTTTAGTTTCGACAATGCTCTTTACATTAGTCAGAAACTAATAATGACAGGCATGATACAACGTGCACAAATTTACAGTCATCACTTCCCTTGTGTCTATTCTATTTATACAAAAAACATAAACAAAGACCGGAAACATCATACGAGAACAGCTGATTTTCCAACATCAAGTTCTTGTCTCTATTACATAAATACACAGAAAACGAATCCAAAAAAATCATTTTAATACCTATATAATGTTATAAATTATATTCTTAAGTTAAATATTATGTGAATTTAAGTCATTTATCTTATTTAGTTAAAAATAATAAACTTTATTTCGTTTCTATGACAACGTAATCATAAATAAAGGTTACGTTCGTTTCGAAATAGACAATAAAAATAAGTGTTCGATACGTCAAAAGTGCTTACCAAAACTAACCGAAACTAAAGTTTTGTTCGGGTATCCTGAGATTTCTGCGCTTAAGAGCAAGTTGAGATTTTCTGGTAGTAGAAAAAGAGCAGGAAAGAGCAGAAATAGCAGTGCTCTTTTCTACTTCCAATCAAACGCCTTAAAATCGCGAGTTGCAGAACTGTTAAGACCTTTGTTTACTTCATATCAGCTGATCGTAAAATTTCAACTTTTTTTAAAATGGCATTATATGGTTGTCAGTTTTTTTTTAAGGAAGAGAGTGAGTAGGCCAATGGGCGCTAAAAAGAGTTATTCCTTCAGGTGGAAACCAGCCTAGTTACGTCATCATAGAATCGGTAAAAAAAAAACACTGAAAACTTAAATTTTAAGTGAACCATAAGATTTAATTTACGATATAACCCTCATCATCCTAACATATAGAAATATAAAGATATTAAAAGTTTTGGAGCTTCTAACATAACTTTTTACCTTTGATGTTTCATGTTATTTTTTGTGAGAGCTAACACGCATTAATTACTCATGTCTGCATATTTAAAACAAAATTTCTTCCAAGTGACTGTTGCACAGCAGTAATAGTTTAACGGATATTCATTTATGCAGGTTTAAATAGGCCTATTCAAAATTTATGATTTTGCCCGAGTACAAACAAATTGTCTGTTATTGCCCAAGTCACTGGTTTTTAAAGCATTTCGAGGTTACGTTTGTTAATTAACGACAGATTTATTAAACTGAATATTTTATCTCATCACTCGCCTTCAGCTACGAACGTAATATTTTCATCTGTAGATTTATTGCCTTCCACTTTTTGGCCAGACATCGCAACATAACAAAAATACTGAAGTCTCCCTTACAAAATAAACAATCAATTCAAATTTGGCGCAAATTTCTCTGCTCTCGATCTCACTGCTCTTTCTCGGCAGCAAGAGCAGAAAGTTCATGCTCTTTCTGAGAAAAAGAGCAGTGCTATCGACGCCCGAACACTCTACCAAAAAAACACTTCCGGTGAATCGAACGCCCGAAATGAAAAAGAGCAAGAAAAGAGCAGGAAAATCTCAGAAGTAGTAGAAATCTCAGGATGCCCGAACAAACCTTACGGTTTATTCAGCTATAGGTTTGAAAGATCAATGTTATAAGTTTGGCACAGGAAAAAATTCTGCCACTTGAGCGCTGGTATCACTAGTGCACCTAATTGACCAATCACAGAGCTTTCCAATTTTAAGTTACATTAAGTTGATAATTTAAAACGCGAAACCTGTTTCTTTTCACTTTAAAATTAAATTAAATGACTAATATAGTTTTAAAGTTTATTTAAATATGGTTTTATTACGGTTTCGTATTTATCTGGTCCCAGGTCCAGACCACGGCCGTAGAAGAACAGGTCTGGACACTCGCCTATCTAACAATGTACTTTGCTTGACCCCCTTGTTGTTTGGCTGTAATTCGTCAAGTTACCGAGAATGTCGTACTTTTTGGCGCTGTTTTCCGGGCGGTCGGACTCTAACTTCGTCCACTTTTTTCCATTGTTAAATTTATAAAGTAAATAAAGATTGCTGGAGCCTTTTTTTAAATTTGTGAAAGAAGAAAATATTTCATAAATTGATAAAAAATACGTTTTAAAAAATTATTTATCTGAGCAGAAAGGAAGTGGGCGGAGTTTAGTCCGACCGCCCTAACTTCAGCGCCAATAAAACCCAATATTGTCGGTAACTTGGTGAACTACAGCCAAACAACACGGGGGTCAAATATCCAGGCGAGTGTTCAGACCTGTTCTTCTACGACCGTGGTCTGGACACTCGCCTATTTACCAATGATATGGAGTTGACCCCGTTATGACTGAAAGCACCACTAGCAATGAAGTGTTGTTTTAACATTGCAGTATAGCGTCTTACCAGCAGTTCTCCTAGCAGCTCCGACACGAGTTTGCTCCTTGTCCCATTTACACAACGTTAAAACAACCCCAGAGTGCCAGTGGCGCCAATCAGTCATAACGGGGTCAATTTTCAACCCAAGTGTCCAGACCTGTTCGACTATGGCCATGAGGTTTGTTTTACTGGCCTTGACCTGGCATCTCTTTGCGCTCTTTCAGCTCCCGGGATCATCATGAAGGTATTAGTCTATGGAGTGGCATCTGCCATACATTTCAATTGTAATCATGTGAAGCCGATAATTTTTCGAACATTTTCGAACTGCGCGTGCGTAGGATGTTATTTTTCATGAGTCGCAATGCTTTGGGTGTCAAAACAATAGCAGAAAGCAACGTAATTATGTAATTTTCTTTACAAAATTCGCACAAATTCTCTATTTGAATCGTACACAACAGTTTACAATTGCTTCAGAAATATATATTTAAAAAAAAACCTAATTAGCTCTCGCTGTATGTATGTATGTACTTTATAAACTTGATGAATTTAAATAAAAGTTTCTTACCTGTACAAAGGTAATCCTCCGCAACGATCGAATCTGTTTTTAAGGCCAAGAGCTGCACAACCTTTCACCATAATATGTAGTTAACAAAAACCTAAAACATTTTCATTCAGCTCAATGCTATATTTACATGTTTTTGCCACCACTAGCTCTATCCTTGTCTTTAAACGTCGCCTGTTGGCTGGCTTCAAATTTGCTCAAAGGCTTCCACTCCATAGACTAATACCTCCATGCCCGGGACACCTAGGCGTTTTACTCACCAGAAACAATATGGCGGAGGTCCGTTTTACTCGCCAGATCAAGCGCCTCCAGGTCAAGTAGGTCATGCTCCCGCCGCTCCACCTCACGAGGTAGAGTTGTGGGGGCAAATCGTCTGCTAGACGTTTTAGCACCAGTCTGCTACATGGTGGTCTGTTAATGTTTGTAGTGATATGAATGATAATTACCTATTATTCCAAACAACATTGGAAAATGATGGAAATATTATAGTCGATGATGAAGGAATGGTGTTATGGTGTTATTTACAGCAGAATGTAATTATTTATTTCGTACGCTATGATTCTTCATTCTCTATTATTTTCCCGATAACTTCTGCTAGTTCGGCCATCACAAAAAGACATGCAAGCACGCACTAAAGCATTTTCCTTCGCCATTTAAGAGTACAACTCCCCCTGACCTGGGTCAACATTATTCCAACTCCACCAACTCCAGGGAGACGCGAGAGACGCTGGGCCAAGCACGAGTAAAACAAACCTCTGGTCTCTTAACGATTAAATCCAAACTAGTGGCATAAATTTTCCCTGTACCAAGCTCTCCCATAATAAAACGTATTTTCTTTCTAACCTATAGTAGATTTAACCTTATCGAAACGTAGTAGCTGTAGCTGTCACACTGTTGGGTAACGTTTCTTCTAAAGAAAATACGTTTTCTTATGAAACAGCTCGGCACAGGGAAAATTTCTGTAATGTTTGTTTGATAGAAGTCATTAAATTTTACTTTAAAATCAAAAGAAAACGATTTAGGTTTTAATTTTTCAACTTAATGTAACTTAAATTTCAGGGAAGATTTGTGATTGGTCAGGTTGGTGCATTTCCGATACCAGCGCTCAAGCTGCAGAAATTTTCTGTGTGACAAACTATAACTTTAAGCTACCTAGTGTTACATTGGTTACATGACTAAATCTACTTAGTTTTTGGAAGCTTAACGGGCGGTCATAAATCTAAAG
Source organism: Medauroidea extradentata (assembly GCA_003012365.1). Classification (NCBI taxonomy): domain Eukaryota; kingdom Metazoa; phylum Arthropoda; class Insecta; order Phasmatodea; family Phasmatidae; genus Medauroidea; species Medauroidea extradentata. Next base: position 19,357 of record PNEQ01066710.1, on the reverse strand, counting down.
AATCTATCTAGGCGGCCTTTTTTTCCTAATACGGCAAAATCTCTATAAACGGTAACTTCAATCACCGATCTGGGAGACCTATGTAATTAGATCAGATTAAAGCAGTGCAGAATATCCTTTTGTACTGGTATACTATACATATTATTACGTTTTTAGAAATATTATAGTTCTTTTTATTGTTTGGTAATTGGTAGAGTATTTACATAAAATGTACAGTATTTTATAACTTGTTTAAATGAGGGATTCTTTAAATATAAGTGAGACTCGCAGTCTAAATATCAGGTACTGCTTTAATGTACAATATATACAAACTATTACATTACTTTTACGATGTTCTTTTCGGAGGGAGGCAAGAATGGTTAGAAACATTAATGATTATTTATGAGACACTTAATTTAGTTACGACGATGATAGTCCCACCTTGTTAATAATGCCAAGGCTGATGTAAGGAAGCGTTGGCTTGGTGCGTACGACAGGCTGCAGTAGGAAGGGAATGTGGAATGGTCTGTGTAAACTAAATTAATCAAATTCACGTAATTCTTTAAAGCTTTTTACTCTATTACTCGTACATATTCATGGATATTCTGCACTATCAGGGTTTATGTATTGTAGCCCATGCTTAGAGTAAATATAGGGTTTAGGGAGTAACCTCTATACAGCTGCATATGAAATTGTGTGTTCAACATGTGTCACATGACTTTAGTGAAATATGCGCGGGAAATTTGAAATAACATGAGAGCCAAGATAATAATTGCTTGGTAATCACAACTATGTTGGGTTATTTTGGTACCTTATGAATTTATGAACTAAGGAGAACAGCACCATATTCCCTACCAGCGCACAGACTTCCTGAGGACGTCCGTAGGATGTGGGAACTGTCATCCATAGGACGTCCTAGGGAAGTTCATTTCAAGTCCTTTTTATGTAGGAAAAGTTCATTGAAAAGTACTACCTACGGACATCCCTAGGATGTCTGGCATACACATCCCTGGGACATCCCTGGTATCTGTAATAAAAACATTCGCAAGCAATCCTCAGGAGTTCTCTGGGATCTGTATTATATGCATCCCCAAGACATCCCTAGGACCTGTATTAAACACATCTCTGGGATTAAATGCTTCCCTGGGACATCCCCAGCAGCTCCTTCCAGCAGCAAAAGTAAAAGTTTAGTACTCAAACCCCCCCCCCCCAAAAAATATAAACTTAGTATTTAAGACACAGTGAAATACACATCATTGTTAATGTAGCCTCTTAAAATCTTTTGAATAAACAATTCGTCTGTAATAACAGTTTTTTTAATGCTTCAGCTTCAAAAAGTCTACCAGTGATAATAAAATATGTGTGTCGAAATAAATTAATTTACCAATTTCTTAAGACACCTATAAATGTTATAAACTATCTACTAAATTAATTGCAACAAACCTCATGTATATTTAAATAATATCGTGAGCTATCTAGTGGTCATATTAGGAACTTGCCTAGAAATTCACTACGTCTGTGGGAGCTTCTGCTCGGATATCCCAGGGAGCACCTGCTCAGACATCCCAGGGAGCTCCTGCTCGGACATCCCAGGGAGTTCCTGCTCGGACATCCCAGGGAGTTCCTCAGAGGAGCTCCGTGGAAGCTCCCTGTAAGGACATCCCTGGGAGCTCCCCAGATGAGGAATTTAGAATGACCCAAATTCGTGTTCCAAGGAGCTTCCTGGAATGTGATGTACTTTTCGAGGAGGTACTTGGGACGTCCTAGTGACATGGTTTTTTGGAGCTCTCGGACATCCGAAATATTCATCCCTAGGACTTCCCGAGGATTGCATGTACCCGGATATCCTCAAAGGGTGTCCCTAGGACATCCTGGGGACTTGCTGTGCTGGTAGGGTTATCGCATAGTATAATTGCGTAGAAATTTCAGAACGACAAATGTAAACAATGTTTGCCACATTACTGTTTTCCTTAACCCAGCTGTTCTTAGTAAAAAGTAAATATTTGCTACATACTTACTATAAGGTTTTGAACCGAGATCTTGGTGACACCACATGACTAAATATATATTCTGGATGGTACACCTTGAGTTTCAAACTACACGACTGCATTTTTACGCCGATGAAACACAAATAAACGACACCAAACTCTCGAGACCATGTTGGACACACATTTGTGACGTCATGTTCACTTTACCACAGAATAAGGAAGGTATAACAGAAGTGACATTCCTTGAGATTTCACGAACTCGTCATTTCTTTGTTTACAGTCGGACGCCATGTTTGCAGTACGTTGTTTCTACAGCTGTTGATAGCCTGTTATATGTTTATTGAGGAATAATTGATGCTTTCAATGAATTTATAACTTAGGAATATTAGACGATTTACTTCTTGACTGTTTAATTGTTTATTGTTCGTATGGATATATAATTCCATAATTTATTTGAAAATGGAGAAGAAGGAACCTCGTGGTACGTGAGAATGACTTTGCAATAGGAAACAATTATTTTGGCGTTCGTCCACGGCTATATTCGAAATAATCATGGGAAAAGTATGTACAATGATTATTATTAATATTATTAACGAGTACTGAACATCTTATCACGAACGCTCATATGCACGTGATCCACTCATTATTACACAGCTGTACAATTTTTATACGTGATTTCTGCTAAATTCCTTCACACAAACAAAATATTATCCTCTCGGCATTTAAAAATTGAATCTTGCAAACAAATGTTTCATTAAAAAAAAACAAGGCTCAGCCTTCATAGCCATTCACAAATACATCTGAGCACCAGTTTTTTGAACAGTCGCGTGTAATTTATTTAAGATCTTTTGTTGGTCGAACATTGCATATATAAATCAGCCATCATTTAAATAATAATCACAATCATTTCCGTAATAAAATTTGTTAAATATCCTCAGTATCGTAGAGTATACAGATATAACTGACACTTCCAAACGCCATTTGTCGGTGCGGTATGTGTATTTTTGTAGAATACACATAATAAATCTACCAGTTCAAGTGATGCTAACAGGTTGATCAAAACGACAACTGGGAAGGAAAGGACTTGACTTACTTCTATTCACTTCAATGAGGAAGTTTTTTTCCTAACCTACCCTAACTACTAAGTTATGTGTGAGGCCCGGGGAAGGAGCGAGACTAAGTGCGTCTCAGGGCTGAGCACCATAAGCCTACTAGGGGGAAGTTTCATGCAGAGGAGGCATGCATCGCGGCAGAGAGGGATTGGGCAGACATGTCAATGAGGAAGTATATAAACACACATTCTTGTACTTACATACACCTGACTTACCCCATTTCTCTACAGCAAATGTGGCTAGGTATAAAACCTCTAAAAGAATTTTAATTTTTTTTATTTAGTCCCTTTCACCCTAGCGTGATTCGATTGTATTGAAATATTATAATTTGATTTAAGATAAAGCTCTAATCTAGGAATCTGTTTGAAATTTTGTCCCTATTCTCCCTAGCGTCCCTATTGATCCCAGTTGACAGTACAATATTTGTCGTGTTTACATCTGACTGTGTTACAATTTTTCCGATTTCTGTGTGCCAAAAATTACATTGATCGACTGTTGTAGCAGAAGGCAATATCGAGGAAGAAATTTTAGAAGACCTACTTCGTATACGAGAAACATTTATTTTGCACACATCTGTAGTAAACACATTCGAACAAAATCTATTCTTCCTTTCATCACCAATCTAGTGAGTCACACATTTGGGATGGGAAAGCCTATGCTGTCACACTATGCATTATTTCGATTTATTGTGTGTGTCCCATCGCGTTTTTCTCTCTCCTGAAAAGTTGACGATTATGACTTGATCAATTTCACCCCAGTGTGATAAAATTACTCTTTGTAAAATTATTAACTGCCAACCTTAAGGAAAAACTCTGTTTTTAAAACTGAGTACTGGAACTTTTGATTTGAAATTTCGTCCCTATTCACCCCAGTGTCCCTATTGGTCCCAGTTGACGGTACTAAATGATAACTAGCGCTCGGCAGTTTACTGAACTACCGGCGACAAAAATTGAGTTACTTTATTTTGCTGGAAATCATGACGCCGTGCCAAGACCTCTTCCTCATTCAGTGGCCGTCAGAAAAAATTTTCGACTTTAATAAATTTGCTTCCACTAATTGCAAATACCGGGTGAGGCAGAAAGAATGGACGGTTTTAAAAAATCATAAAATCTTTAATTTGTCAACAAATAAAATATTTATTGACAGCTTCTGATTCGTCTTTCCATAGCATTTGAAAAAATCAAGTGTGAAAATTCACATCCTTCACATGGCGGCCACGATTAGTGATACACTTCTGGAGGCGTTCTTTGAAGTCGGTCGGTTGATTTGGATGGTTTCCACACGAATCGCTTCCTTCAATTCGCCTATTGTTCGTGGCTTCATCTCGTATACACGTGCCTTGAGGTGACCCCATAAGAAAAAATCGCACATGCATAAATCGGGAGACCAAGGAGGCCAGTGAGTGTCATTAAATTTGGAAACGACGCGACCAGGGAGGAGAGAGCGAATAACGTCCATTGAAGTTCTAGCTGTCTGGCCGTTGCCCCATCCTGTTGAAGCCACACTCATCGGATAGCTATTCGTCGTCGTCGTGATTCAGGGAAAAATAAGTTGATCATCTCGACATATCGCTCCGAGTTCACGGTAACAGCATTCCCATTATCGACTTCGAAAAGGTAAGGGCCGATGACGCAAGCTTTGTACTGTTACTACCCTTGAACACCATATAATGTTATAAATACAGTATTTATAATTAGAACGCCCCCTTTAAAACCACGCTCTATCATTTATTTCATACAATTGCGAATAACTCTAATATTTTAAACCAAATGATTTGAAAAAATCGAGGCTGTGTACAGTCATACGATACACAATAATGTACCGTTTGCTAGCAAAAAATTATTTTCTTCGTTTTGGCTTATTTTTACAAAATTTGAGATATTTCAGAGGCAAAAATCTAAAAATCCGTTTGATGTATTGTAACAGAAAAATTCTGATACAAACGATGATATATAAGTGTTAAAACTGTAAGAAAGAAATTTTGATATATGTATTAATTTACGTTTTTTTTAAACCAGTGAAAAAACTAAAGAGCGAGGCCTTAAAATACTGCTAATGGTTGCTAGTAAGTACAAGAATTGTGTATCGCTACTAAAATATTATACTGTTATTTATGCGAGCGTAAAACAACGTATGTAAGATACGTTTATTACTGCTGGGTTGATTGGACTGATGGAAAAATTGATAGGAAAAGGAGAAGGGGGGGGGGTGAAGCAAATTACAATTCTTGCCCTGGGCGAAGTAAAGTTTAGATCTGTCCCTATGTAGCGCGCCAAGCCGTTCGAGCTATGCGTTGGGCTTTCGTGTAAATCACTAGAATTTTCGCTAGCCCAGTAACGGCAGTTCTGTTGATTCACCATGCCATTAAGGGGGATTGATCCCTGTCAGATCAGTTTTACGGTTTTTCTTATAAATCAGGGAATAGACACATTGTTTTGCTTTTTTAACGCTGACAAGGCATAGTTTATTGTTTCATTCACTTTTTTGGACTCTACATGGCATTTTTTCTGTTAATTTTGTGGCCTCCGTAGTCGCTCCCGTAAATAAAGCAATTTTTCCTTTTCAGCTGTTTTCCGTTGCAAAATAATGAATTTATTATGGTTCCAGCAATGTCAGAAAATCGAATAAGTTTGTATCTATGCCCTGTCGTGACAAAAATTTTGATACATCGACTGGAACAGAAGTTATCGAGAAAAAAACAGATAAATCCAAGGTGGTAGGGATCAATACCCCTTATGGTAAAAATTTATCTTCATCACTCATGAACAATATGAAATTTACATTTTGTTAATAAAAAATCCATTCCACGCGCGAAGGTCAGTCGTTGAGCGTAATCACAGAACTGCAACTGTTGCACAATGGCCAATTTTTAGGGGTTTAAATTAAGCTCTAAATGCAAAATACGGATCATCGGCTCGATTCTTATCTTGTGACGTAAACGGCCAAGCCGTCTTTTGCAATCAGCTGTCCATGTAGGTGTATTGATAAATAAAGTCGTTGGTCAACCCACTGCCGCATTATACATATTGGTATGGTAATATTTTTTTTCCTTTATTTATTTCAATAGCGCAAATGCTATGTGTATAGTGAAGTGGGGGCAGGGCCAATGCACGGGAAAACAACGCTTGCACAGAGAGCGATATCCGAACAGAAGGCAGCCTCATCACTCAACGTTTACTGCACTGCACTGCAAGGAAACGGATGTGGTTGCAGTATGGCAGTGTCATAGCCCATTGTGCGCATCTCGTCCACACGTACCTGACAACACAGTCCCTGACCGATGGATTGGCAATGGTGGACACGTTGCGTGGCCTGCATGTTTGACCGACCTAACCCATTGGACTTCTTCTGGGGACTGATGCGGAGCCACGTATATGAGGCCCAGACGTAAATTGAAGACGACCGTGTCGGGCGGATCGTCACAACGGCTGCCAACATTTCCTTCATGCAGCCGGCAAAACACGGTGCCCTGTTGCGAAATGTGTGGAAAATGGAGGCCAGTACATCGAGCCTTTCTTGTAAGTGTTAATATGTGGATTAAACTGAAGGGCCCACAATTCATGTACGCTTCTCACTTAACCAACTGAACCTCCACCGCAAGTGTGGTAGCAGTATCGTGGAGATATTTTGGTGACTCTGAACAGCTATGGGTAGAGCCCACGATTATTGGTGCAAAGAATTCTGCAACAGTTTGTTTCAATGCCTTATGTGCACATATGCAGGTTTGCTTCTTGATTACTTGCAGAATGTATAATTGCACAGGCGTGGTTCATTTGACTTGGGCCAACAGAAACAATGTTACTGCGACACTACACGTCTGCGGATAAAACCCCAAGACGCTGAGAATTTAAAACAGCCAATCACTGACCACGAAGCAGAGCTGCATATGTGCACATAAGGCATTGAAACAAATTGTTGCAGAATTATTTTCACTAAACTTCGAGGACTCTAGATGGTCTAGCGAGTCCGTGTTGGCGGGTTGGTGAAACGGGAGATTCCCAAGCACACCTGCCGACTTTGCAGCATCGTCCGTACGAAAATCTAGGTGTGACCCCGCTGGGTATCGAACCTGGGTCGCCTCGTTGGAGGCAAGTAAGGATAGGTAGGTTAAGGTAATTGGGCTTTACATCTCATCGACAGTGATGTCATTAGAGACGGTGACACACAACTTGGTACAATAACAGGTTCTAGGAGAGGAGTCAGCAATGGCCTTTGTTAAGGAACCATCCCAGCATTCACCTGGAGTGAATTCGGGAAACTGTGGAAAATCCCAATCAGGATGGCCGGAGCCGGGGATCGAACCCGGATCCTCCCGAATGGGAGTTAAACGTGTTACAGTTGTGTCACCTTGTTCGGTTTAAGGCGAGGTATGTACCCGTTTGACCGCCGCTGCCCCTGTGGTAGCAGTGCCAGACAAGTTACACAACCCTACAGGCGTACGGGTAACACCACTCCTATCTACTTACAGATACTTCGGACGCTGTTAACAAGGGCACTTTTTCTTGTTTAACACACATTCTTTCATAAACAGACACATACTAAGATACAATGTTGCGGTTAAGAAATGTCATACGATCACTACCCCACATACCACATTTACTACGCAGGGGGGTTGATTAGTACAAATTTAAGGTCGTCAGGAAACCGGTTTCGTATCCTCGAAGACATATCTGTACACTTTCTTTCTATATCTCCTACAGTGTTTGATAGTTTTATTACAATCTATTCTGCACATCCATTTTCATATGGCCGTTACTTCCTTATCTCAGCCAAACTGTTAGCATATGTAAACCCTACCTTATTTTTTATAAGGATCTGTCCCACAAAGCTTGTCAGTCGAATTAAAACTTATCCTGTGTAGATTACACAGTTTGTGAGCATTATTCATTCGGTTTTGCAAGGCAACCTTAAACCCCAACAGCATCTGTGATCGAAACGCACAGACAACGAAGTTTTTCCCCTCAACTTTATGAGCGGTTAGGCCAAGGGCAAAGCGAGAGCGTACGAGTCGTTTGGTACAATGTGTTGCTGTGTTACATTATAGCCCGCTAACCCCCGTGTAAGTCTAGGCATGTTATAAACTACTCCCTCTCGTCCCCCTCTCCCCGCCTCGCCAAAACCCTACAGTTGTTTACCAATTATTGTGAAGTAGGGCCTACAGTTTCTATATTCGAGCGTAAGCTCTTTGAAACATAGAGGATAATAAATAAATAAAAAAGGGTAATGAAATTACGCATATAGAAGTGAACAGTGTAAATAGAGACAAAATACGAAAGCTATCATTCGGCTATGAAAACATTCGTAATTGCTATTCGTAAGAAGGGCAAAGGCAATAAGAAATAACCAACGTAACTAATGAGCCTACTTTCTTTAACTATACCAATTAACCCCAAAAGTTAAAATTAGTCTAGACAAAAGTGTCATTTCGATATGAACCTAGATTGGAAATTTCTCAGGGGACAATTGAAGCAGTAGTTCATTGCTCACGACATCACACAGGAAGGCATTTCTATTGAGTTGTTTAACAAATGAGTTTAAGTTAGTTATTAGTTTATGCATACCATATGAATCTGGAAACAAAACATTTGACGAATCGGGGAAGATTATAACTGAACATTTTGCTCCAATCTAGAGTGTCTATGTTTATCGATTTACATTTAATAATGCATATAGAGAAGATAGTTAATCTGTATAGGCTAAGCTGTGAGACTTCAATCGTTGACATCGATGTATGAATTTAAAGAAGCCTTAAATATGTCTCTTAGGTATAGATAGTTTTATTATTGATTTAATTAAAGGGTCTTTTAGGGATCGCCTGTTCGAAGAAGATGCTACATTGATACTGAAAAAAGAAATGAATATAGCTAATGCCAATGAAGCAGGACTTGTGAAAAGTGTACCTGCACACTACGTGAAGCCATCTAGTTTTAAGCAGAATGTAATAAAGAGGATGCCAAAAGAAACTACTTCTCCGTCAAGTAAGCAACATGTGGAAAATAATCATGTGCGAAAAATGGTCGATTTAAGGATTATTATTGTAATTATTGTAAGTTAAGATTCATTTACAAGCAGTATGTGCAACGTCCGATAAATTTGGTAAAGATAAAGTAAATGTTTACAGAGAAGAAAAACTTTCAGAAGAATATTTATATCTTCGTTTGGAACAAGGTTCTCATCACGATAGTAGAATTTTGTTGAGTTCAAATTGTCGTTACAACTTCGGGACTAACATTAAGGAAATGTTGTTTGAAATTGATACAGAAATTTGATAAAACAATATTACCGCTAAAACAACACCATACGCGGGGTGACGTTGGGATATTACACAAATTACATTTCTACGCATGTATGGTAGCCTTGAATAAAGAATTTTACTTGCGATAAATTCCGAACAATAAATATCCACATGAAGTTAAATAATATGTACCCACAGTTGACAATTTTGGAAAATAATAATAGTATAAAGTGTCCCATAGCTATCCGACATGTCCATAAAGTCACCACTGCTTACAGTATAAGTTTTTAAAATGTTAATTTGGAACCAGTTAAAACATGTCTAATTACATATTCTAATTATACTCTTCAGCCTATTGGGGAAATCAATGCACAAGTTAATAAATAAAACATACTTCTTTCAAATGTGGAATTTCTTGCTGTAGACAGTCAGAGCCCACTCTTGTTGGAAAACAAATGGTTCAAAAGTTTAGATTTAAAAATAAAGAAATAAATAAATGCAAACTAGTGATGGAAACAACAGAAAAAAAAAATTGTCGGATATTGCGGCTATCAGACTGGACTGAAGAGTTTCCAGCAGATTTCTCAGATCCCATATACACTTTTAATAAAGGATTAGTTTCATTGGCGCTGAACGAGAGTGCTTCACCTCGATACAAAAAAAAAAAAAAAATAAACCTATTCCATTTGCCAGGGAAAAATCAGTGGAACAAGAAATACCTAGACTCGTAAATGTGGGAATACTTATACTAGTATATTATAGTCAGTGTTCTTTTTTTATTAAGAAATGGGGAAGTGCGTATCTGTGGAAATTTTAAGAGGACCTTGAATCAAGTTTTGAAAATTGACCAACACCCTCAACCTCGAGATAAAAAAAAATTGTTTAGTCGGGTAAGCAACGTATTCCCCCCCCCCCCAAATTAGGCTTTAAACATACATATATACAAATATCCTTTCTTTGGATATTGGAAGCAGAGACCTAGTGACAATTTCAACGCACATGGGGTTAATTTCTTATACGAGGCTGCCTTGCGATGTAGCATCAGCACCACCAAAAAAAAAAAAAAAAAAAATGGATTTCTTGCTTACTAGATTATGACATTATAGGAGGTCGTAAACAAGAAGAATTGCATTTCAGAGTACTTCAAGTGCTAAGAAGTCTAAAAGCAGCATGTCTACATTAAGGTTAGCTAACTGCGGGTTCGATGTTAAATCGGCCACATACTTAGATGTTAGGATAGTAGGATAGGGAAGGAAGGTCTGCATACTCGTGATGAGAAAGTGGAATCCATCATAGCAGAACCACAGCCTAGTAAAGGGTCAGAATTGAAATCATATCTTGGTTACGTTATTCATAATGCAAAATTCATACCAGATATAACTGGGACATTGTTTCCGTAGTATCAACTCAAGCAGACCAAGCCTGGGAGTAGTCACAGAAATGTGAAGAAAGTTTTCAAAGTATAGAAACGAAAACCACCTTCTCTCAAGTGTTAGCACAATACGACCCAGAAGCATCTTTGTATCTTACAACTGATGCATCAGATGTAAAATTAGGAGCAGTATTAGCACACAGAAGCAAGGAATGTGTGGAGAGGCCGCTATATTTGCATCGAATTCACTCACGCCAACAGAAACAAGGTACGTACTCAAAAATAGAGAGAGAGAGAGAGAGAGAGAGAGAGAGAGAGAGAGAGAGAGAGAGAGAGAGAATGATTAGCGATTATAAGTACTCTGAAGAAATTTAATCAGTATATATGGGGGAAAAATTTACCCTAGTTAGTGAAAGTCAGCAACTGATACAGATTGTAAACCCAAAGAAGGACATGTGTAACCGTCTACTCTATTGATATTGGCAAGATGTTTCATTATTTATATTGCCTCTCATATTCTTATCTTATAGTTACTGATGGTAGCTATTAGTTCGAACTGACTAAATTCTACCCCAAGTTTTGGGTATGAAGAATATTCTGCTGTTGTAGAGCTGTGTTTTTCCCTGTTTACAGTCATAAAATGTTCTTTTATCCTCGTGATTATCCTTCTGCCAGTCTGTTCTGTATACACTAAACCACAGGACGAGGTACTTTGTAGACTCCTGTAAGTTGGTCGGCTGGAGTTTTGACTTTTACATATGGTAAAAATGGTTTCTAAAACTCCTGAAGGCTTTTAAATATTGTGGATGTTGTGTTTTCTTAGGGTTTTGCTTATGTAGTTTGATTGCTTGAACATTGCTGTCCTTATATTTATTTGTTCAAAGAGTATCAAATCACGTAAGCATAACCTTAAGAAAATACAATATCCACACTATAAAAAAAGCCTTCAGGAAAATTTAAAACCAACCTATCATCTGTAAAAGAGAAAATCCCAGCCGACCAACTGGTAGAAGTCTGCAAAATACCTTATTACTGCTGTGTAGTGTAAATAGAACAGACTGACAGAAGGATAGTCGCGAGGATCAAAGAACATTTTCATGATTATAAACCGGAAAACCACAGTTCTGCATAAGCAGAGCATTCTTTAATCACAAAACTAGAGGTATAATTCACTCAGTTCGAATCAGTAGCCACCATCAGTAACTACAAAACAAGAACAATCTGAAAGGCAATATAAATAATAAAATATTTAGCCAACATAAATTGAAACGACGGGTACAAACTTAGTAAAACCTGGGAACACTTTTCAAAAGTCCGGGCAAAATATTTATCAAACTTATAATCCAGGGTAAGACCATGAATGATCATCACCACAACCAATCAAGAGAGAGCTTTAATGATTGGATACTACAGGAACCAATCCTGAGCCTTCTCGACTCCTATTGGACAACTGCATTAATTTTTTACGAGAGATTTTTGCTTGTTATTATTAGCAAATCATTGCATTTATATGTAAACGTGTTAATGTGACTTAATTTACACATTTGGGAGTGCCAGTGGGTATTTTAAATGTATTAAAAATAAACAGAAAAAAATTTAAATACTGTACGTCAACAATTTTCTGACGATACTTGTTCCTCCTTCTTTGTTCCTCTTCAATGAGTTGTCAGTGAAGGTGGGACGTGTGGACACCCTTGATTGGGGGACCAGTAGCGCCGCAAGGATGCTGGGGGCTTGACGAGCAAGATGCAGGTATTTTCGACTGGTTTCTTTGCTCAGTGAGTCACCTTGTCTCCGCGCGTCTCCGCGGTGACTCACTCATCTCGCATGATGCTGCAGGTGGAGAAGCTTCTGTGTTATTAGCTAACCTCTCCTGCCGCGCTGCCATATTGTATCGCCGCAGCAACAACGCAGTATTCTTATTCCATTAATTCAGAACTGGCCCAGGGAGCTGACGGCTCATAGGAGGGGCACTGTGTGTGTGTGTGTGTGTGTGTATATATATATATATATATATATATATATATATATATATATATATATATATATATATACACACACACACAAATACAGGGTGCAGGGTGGTCCTGAACTACAGGTACAGACGCAGGGAGGTGATTCCATGGCAAATAAAGTAGGACATATGTAGGACACTTTGTACCTAAGTGTAATATTGTGGAAATAATGAGCCGCAGAATATCGAATTTGAAAACCGTATTTATTTTAAATATCGAAAACAGAATTATGTAAAACGACAATACTCTGAACATTGATTTGTGTTATAATAGTCTTCAAACCCACATCAAATGCTGGTTGATACCTTCAGCCATTACTAAAAGAACAGGGGTGGCCACCCTCTAAGTGGACTAAACGTTTGTGCCATCGGGACAGTGGAACATTTGACGATGTTTTATTGAGTAATGCGAGCTTTGTAGTAAAAATTGGGCTATTATTGCAACTGACTAGGGCTCATAGTTTTCGTGAAAAATGCACGCGAAGCTTTGGTTGAAGCGATAGAGTACCAGGAGAGCATAGGCAATACTGCGTACATTGTGTTTGGAAGTGCTCACTTGCTCTATCCGAAATGGGTTAGAAAACATTACATACGAAAAATATCGTACAGTACCTTGTAAGGGAGATATCCACCCTTACAAAGCGACGTTTTACCGAACATAAATTAAATCTAACAGACAATAAGAAAGGTATTATGAATGATTACATTGATCGTAAGTATTTGCACAGCCACTATAGTAGTGTACAACTTCGAGAAAAACGAGGGGGTGGTACGGTCCTACATTGGTGTAACATTTAGGTATTTTGTATTGCTTTTCAAAGATGTAATACAAATGCATAATACAAGTCACCTTCACGCAACATGTTTATGTGAACTATTGAGAAGAAACACATGTGAGGGTGCACTTTATTGCCCGCCAGGTATGCAACCTGCATTGCAAGGCTGGATATATGACACAGTTGAGCGCGCATCGTTCGCTTAGCACCGCGCAGGTTGCAAATATCAAACAAACTGTTAAATACAGGTTATGCCACAGAATAAATCAGCTGGTACAACAACAACGATTGAAAAGATACATTGTGACACTTCTGCCGTTATTATCTGGTGTTGAGCCACGAAGCGTCATAATTGCCGTTTATAAATATTTCGTTAATATACAAACTAATTGCAATGTCTCAAACACCATAAGTATTTATCTAAACCAACGATACGAATCCACGTGGTATTGTTTATATTCTTGTACGCCCCGAGAGCTGGTACATTAGCAACAATGGAAAATCTTACAGTGTCATTTCATTATTATTTATTCTGTGGTTATGTTGCTAGAGTGAACAAGGGTGTTCGAACCCAAGAAAACACACCTGCCTCGAAGAGGTCAAGGCCTCGAGAGGAATTATGGGAAACCAACTCTCAAGGGAAAATGAACAAGGGCATATTGCAACGAATTGGAATACAACTCTTGTTTCATATACCACTTCCCCATGTATCACATCATAATATAGAATATTAGTTTGGTAGTCTCGGTAGCGACTATGCTGAAGTCAAGTTACTGAAATAAATTGCGGTTAAGAGGACGATATTGCATAATTTCGAGCTGTTTTAGAGGTTAGTTGGAAAGAAAATGGACGTCAAAATAGTTGTTACAGAATAATGAGATTTTGGCATGCCATTTGGGTAAGACATAATTAAGAATGCATGTTTTCAAATTTAGTTTACACTATTATTTATATGCAAACTAATATATATATATATATATATATATATATATATATATATATATATATAAATAATAGTATATATAACGTGCTGTATTTGAGAAAGTTAGACAACTCGTAGAAAATAAAATAATCGATATATCGAAAAAATATAATCTAACAACGTTACGTGACACCTTCGTCGGTAGCAATAGTTTATAGAAAGAATAATTTATCTTCATTTATGATTTACAACATGCGTTCGTTCGATGCAATGTAACAATATATTTGAGTCGAAAAAATTCCTCTCCCTCATAAAAATCCCTAACTTCTTTCTACGTGATTGCAGAACTGTCGAACAACAAAAAGAGTTCAAAAATTTCCGTCGGCCTCGTGCAATATCGGCCTAACGTAGCCTACAATGCTAGTTACCCGCGCGAGGCGTCTAGTATTAGGACATTTCTGTAGTTGTTTCGTGTTCTATGCTATGTTAGCTCAAAACATGCGCTTTTAGCACGTGGAATAAATATGCTAACAGGTCATACCCAGTGAAGATTGTGTTCTGAACCGAGGTGAATTTCTAGAGAATTCTTTCCTTGGCTATTATAAGCTACTAGTTGAAGAGTGTCTGCCCTAATGTTCTAAATGTCCCAACTCAGTGTTGTGTATAGTACTGGCTTAGCATGCGCGCGCGCGCCTTATTGGATCAGTCAACGCTACGAGCTTCTTGTATTTAATTTGTAACGTAGGGCCTACATACTTATATCAATTGGTATTAATTTAAATAAAATTGGATGTATGATAATGATGATGCGTGATTGTTATGAGAAATTCTGCTTGCGACCTACCAATCTAATCAGCATTGCCACACGAAGGCAAAATTGCAATCCTTGATTCAATAGATTCACATTGCACTCTAAATCTTAATTAGTGAATATTCACTGATTCACGCTGATGGATGGAACAGTTTAAACTACTTCAGTAAGTGAAAATAGTCACTGTTTAATTAGTAAATATTCACTGATTTCCTGTAAGCGTTCCAACTTCTCACAAGTGAATAAGTGACTATTCACAACTTTTTTCAGTTCTTTCCAAAAAAAAAACAGTTTTCAATAATTGAATCAGTGAAAAATAACTAGAAAATCTGTGGACATTCAGTAATTAACTCGTAAAATGTTGGCACTCTTTATCGGAATCAGTGAATAGTCACCAATTTCACTGTGGTTTCTCACTGATTCAATTTGTTGAAACTGCTCCGTCCGTCGGCGTGAAACTGTGAATATTCACTGATTCAGATTTAGAGTGAGGTGTTATTTCAATCAATGGGAAATCGCCCACATTTTATTCTCAGTGTGGCAGGTGCCTCCATGTTCCTCCGGAGAGTACCTAGGTAAGGCCTTTCAGAGACAGAGGGGATACCATTAAATATCTTTAAAATAAATAAAAAAACAATGAAAAAATTCAGTGTGAGATTATGTTCAAATTGCATCGCCAATGTATCAGGAGTGTCAGTTTAATATAATTGAAGCGTGGCGGAGCAGTAGTTAAACACTCGCCTCTCATTTGGGAGGATCCGGGTTCGATCCCCGGTTCCGACCGTCCTGATTTCGGTTTTCTAGGGTTTACCGTAATCACTCCAGGCGAATGCTGGGATGGTTCCTAACAACAGGCCCTGAACAACTCCTTCCCATTTTCCCCCCGTGTACATCTTCCAAGGCGTTGTGCTGTTCGAGGGAACGTAAAACATCCAAAATAAAATAAATAAGAAAGGGCGAAGTGAACATAAGCGAAATCTGTTCTGTAAGGGCGGGGCTTCCAAAGATGCTGAACGCTAGTTGGCCGAAGGCTCCCCGGGCACGGGAGGGTCGGGAGGGTGGTTTTCCACCAAGACAAAGAAGAGCCGCGAAAGAATTTAGAGATCTAGGCATTTCGGCCGCGGATGTCGGGGCAGGGAGGGGGAGAAGGGAGGGAGCATGTGTGTCCAGGTTAATTAAATTTCAACTACGGAATAAGTGCAGGAATGAGTGATAGGATACAACCTATGCTTTGAGGTTCGCAATTCGTTAAGGGTAACAGAGGTGGCGGAATGCACCGCGCGATACCATTAATCGGATATTGATTATTACGGATACTCCGTGCCACTTAAGGCCATGCTCTTTGGTTTAAACTGTTTTTGCGATAATTAAATCTTGTTCGCTTAAACGAAACCAGATATCGAAAATCTGTCTGGCAGTTTTGTTTAAAATCAGTATTTTAATTTAATTTATTTTTAAATATTTTGTATATTTTTATTATTGTTTGCATCCGCATCAACGTGAAAATGCATTGTCAGTGTTGACGTTTTAATCTAAATTTTGTACATAGGCTATGGTTTTCAGATGTTTCTTCAAGTCCCCAGTGTTTTCGTACTTTCCGTATAGCTTCTAATTTTTTCATCAATACTGACGTACAACTTTTTTTCCCCCTTTCTAAATTAAGTTCCACCCTCCTGTACATAATATTGGTGTTTTCGGCATCACTTCAGACAAGATATAACGTCTTGTATCTCCAAGTGGGGGTTTGCTAATACACGCATTTATTTTACTGGTCCAACCCTCTACAGCATTATTAGTTCGGTGCCTTCGCATATAACAAGTCCATAGCTGCACAGGTATGACTTCATTTTCAAGCCACTGGTATATAAAGTAGTCTAAGAACTCTTCTAGCTTTGAATTTGAGGGTGCTTCTCCGTGGATTATAACTAGGCAACCTTCGAATACATCTTCAGGTTTTAGGAAAGCCAGAGCTGCACAAATCCGGATGCTGAGTCGGACTCATTCGTTTTCTTTACACTCATTCGTTAAACCTATGCTTTGTACCTTCCTTTATATGCACTTCTTCGTGTGGAAGAAACAACCATTGATATCAACCGAAGGAAACCATTCTCTGAGTGCCGATATGGCCACTGACTCGAAACCCACGTTTATTGCCTGGGGATTCCACTCTGGAATTCTCTCCATCACCAACCGAAACGGGCGAATGTAAGTTTTTTTCTTCTTGTTTGAAAGCAAAGCAAAAAGAACAGGAATTACGTTTGTTTATTTTTCACTGCTTCCTATATAGGCATGAATAGTGTGAATCTGTGCGAACTGATTGCTACAGTTTTTAAGTGTATACCATCCATGACGAAGTGGCATTGAGTTCTGAGACACTCTCTTCCCTTGTTAACATCTATAAAGCAGTGATTATGTCTTCTCTCCCGTTATCTGCTAAAAGGAAGTTACTGCAATCGCTCGTCTATAAACTATGTTCTGATAACACAACATGTTGACGTTCAGTAGGTTCTATCAAGGGACATTGTGCCTGGTATTTACGTCGATAAAGAGTCCGTTTAACTGACGACGCACGTAGTGATTCAGTCACGAATTCGTATCCTTTGTCGTGTAAAGTGCCCAGTTTGTCAGAGTACACTTTTGCCACGGTTGCACATTCTTCTCGTGCTCTTTTGTGGCTCTAAATACAGATTTCATTACTTCAAGTTTAGCAATGTCTGGAATACATTTGTGATCTGACACATTTAAAATTTCCACACTTTTAGTATCTAATATCTCAGTGCAGTTTTTAGTTATTTCTTGCTATCAAACCCACGTCACTGTACCATCAGCATTGACACGCTTCTTTCGGTAGGCGTGTCCACCATAAAGCACTGCAGACTTCCATTTCTCAGTTTCAATTGTTTCCATGCCAACGTTTCACGTAAGAGCTGCAGAGACTGAGAATGATAAACAATCGTTCGCAAGAGACACGGAGGGCGGGAGAGGGAGGGGGTTGTAGTGTGCCAATAAACAACAGATGTATATGTCCGAAATGGTCACTGGCCGTATACGAATGTTTAAACTCCCCTTTGTATTGCGAGCCAGTGACCGCAATTGTCGCACAACCATTGCCGTTCAGTGTTATTGCGTAAGTTATTATTCATCATCTCATAACAGTAAATGAAACTTACAAGTGAATGAATGATAAACACCGTATGCGAGTGATGGGAAAACGGTAGATCCCTGAGTAAATCCGCCGACTAACGACATCGTTCGGCACGATTCGTACATGCGAAAATCCGGGGACCGATTCCGCCGGGATCGCCTAGGTGGGAGGCGAGTGGTCTGACCACTGGACCGCCGCGAAAACAAGGGATGGAACGTTTTATAAACAGAACAGGGCGTTCAACGAAAGCGCTTCCTTTCTTGAACAGCCTATATAATAAAGTTGTGATTTACAAAGGAGCTGATTGCAACAGAAACTAACCCAAATAACAAATGTGAGGAATCTACCATTTCTTACACTTTTAGTATAAAAATTACTCATAACGTAAAAACTTTGCAGTGAAAAATAATAAAAAAATAGCTAGTGATAAAAGAGTGAGGGAGAGGTTTTTGTCAGCATGTATTGTCAAGGGCGCTGTTTTATGATATAACTAGCAGTCCCCCGCGGCTTTGCTCGCGAGTATTATTCGTAGCTGATAATATTTACTTTAATTGAGAAACCTCTTTGTACACAAGATTGGTACTTTAGTCATCAAGTGTTAGAATGTCCATGCGGCTAGTTGAACTAATTCTGCAGCAGGATAATTAGCTATAGCTTTCCACGTGAAAATCAGTCTTAAGTTTGTCCCTGACACTAACAGCGACTACTCCTGGGCCTTATTTATAGCCCTGCTTATTTGACGTTGTGCGGTGATTACAGACACCTAAGGTAAGAGGTTAATCGAATGAGAATCATCTGTTTACCCTGTGCACAACCATTGGTGATGGTGCCCTCAATTATATATTTTCAAAATATTCACTTTAACTTTATTGACATTACAAAGTTTCAGAGGGTAAAGGTTTCGCGGAAACGTATTTGGTGCCCCAAACTTGAGATTAGTGAGATGATATATCGTCGGTTTACTGCCAAAAGTGACAATGTCTAAATGAGATAAAATTATAAA
>PNEQ01066709.1:0-14671 GCA_003012365.1 Medauroidea extradentata | reverse complement strand
CCTCGAGTGACAAATGGGCGAGTCGCACAATGTCCTGCCACAATTCTTGCAGTGGCTCTCCTGGTCTCTGGGTGCGGCTCCTTAGTTGGGCATGGTGGGCATGTCGTAAGTACTTGTCTCCGAAACGCAGCTCCAGGGCAGTAACTAATGTCGAGTATTCCAGACGTTGTTGTTCTGGAAGCGACTGGAGTATACTGAGTGCAGGTCCCCTCAGCACAGTTGCAAGGTAATAGGCTCGTTGCTGGTCAGACCGACCATTAATGGTTGCCACAATATCGAACTGGTTTTGGTATTCTCGCCATGGAGTTTGACAGTCGTAAGGAGCAGGCTTGACAGAAATTCCTTTTCCAATGTTCGATGCAGGCATACTAGATACAGAAACATGTCGCAGCCCATTTTCTGCCTGGTTGGGAATCACACTATAGCCTGGTTCAAACTTCGTGGTCTTCTCTTCGCCGCCTTGAGGTATAGATTCAGCAATGATCATGTCTTCTCCGATAGCAAGATGGCCATCCTCTCTACCATGGAGAAGTTCTTGACACTCCTTCCTCAGCTCATCCATTTGTTGCTGCATGCTATTTTTCACATAGTCCATCTCTTTCTATACGCTGCCTACCTTCTCCTTTACAGCCTATATTTCCTGGTACACCATTTCTTTAACATCGTCTATTTTTCTGTCCACCACTTCGTTTACTTTGTCTACATTTTCACTTGCACTGTCTACAAGATTACTAACATTCTCTATTTTCTTATCAACATTTTCATTTACACTATCTATTTACTTATCAACATTTTCATTTACACTAGCAATTTTCTTATCAACATTTTCATTTACACTGTCTACATTTGCATTTACTGAATTAATTTGGCCACTTAATTGGCCAATTATTACCTCAATGAGAGCCTTTAGTGCTTCTATTTCCGCAGACATGCTTCTTGTAAACATTCACATTTACAATTTAAATTTAAAATTATACACAAAATTTATAAAGTGGCTTAATTTAAACAAATAGTAATTGTGTGCAATGATTCGACTAACAGAATTAATTATTGAATTTACTGTATGCCTCTATCCCACTTCTGACACCAGTGTTACAAGTTTGAGAGCACAAACTTTATATGTGGGCAATTCTCATGAGTTCTTTGGGATAGAGGTCTTATAATTACAAATAAAAGAGTTAAATTAAGTTCTGGATTTAATAGCTCACAAAGCTACGAAATACACAAAACAGTAATCAACTATAACTCTCACAACACAATTAGTTATGCACACAATTACTCCTGTGTCACAAATACGTTAATTAACTTTGACAATTAAAGCACCAGAAAAGTCTACCATCAATTAATTAAACACTATAAATCACAATAAAATTCAGTCATATACCCAACCAACAGTATTTCTAATAATGACAATGTACAACCTTATCAGTCCGAAGTGGTGATGGCTCACCATGTGCTGAGCAGCACCCCGAGTGCACCGCTGTCTTCACTCTTGAGGTCTTCTTTTCGACTCCCGTCGCGCACCTCCTCTTCGCCTGTCAGCCCACCGCAGCAGTCCTCTTGTATCTCCAAACACTGCTCCGAAGGTAGCCGCCTGCCGCCTCACAGTAGACTTTGACGTCACCAAGATGTCTTCACCAGTCTCTCTCCACAGGCGTAGCACCTACCTCTAACACTTCCGATAGCGAACTCTCCCCAAATCTCACGATTCGGCCTTCTTATACTCAGTGAAACAGTCGGGGATTTACCGCATTACAGGGGTCTAAAAATAGATATTTCATCATGTTTCGGATATGCTCTTAGTCACGTAGGCCACCCTTGACGGGTTAAGACGCAGTTGGGACAGGTATCTATGACGTAGTTTCGGCGGGTTTCCCACTATGAGCCACCCGGGCTTTGAGTCATCGGCCAGCCCTCAAGGTGTTACGAAACAGCCGCCGACCACTGGCCTCCAGGTACATGGCATGCAACAATATTATGTATGGAAAATTCCTATATTCATTGTATTTTTATTTAAAAGTACGTTAAATTTAATGAACAACGGTAGAATACTTTCTATATTTGCGTCTACAGAACACTAGATAAACGTAAATAAAAATAGTAGTCTTTTTGCGCTGATTTCATTGTGACGTCACCATACTGTACATTTTACTGTATGCAACACAACCATACGTTGAGATCATTAAATTGTGTTAAATAAAGTAGTTTATGCGGTAAAAACGAGTGTGGCTGGAACTCCGAAGAGTATAAATTTATATAGTAGTTCCTTTGCGCTAAAATAAAATGCAATTTACCCCAAATAAAATCTTTACTGTAACGCCGTCTGACGTATCAAGGCGGACTGCATGGTTTAAACTATACAAAGAGAACCAATAATGACATGGTTGGTATGAAATAAGTAAGTTATTTTAAGTTAAAATTACTTTCAATAGCTTGCAGTTTGCGACGAAACCTAGCTGCATTTGGTACCCAAATAATTTGAAAGAATCAAGTAAATATTAACTACTTCTTCTAGGCACTTTTCTTATTAAATCTGTTGCCCCAACCTGCTGTTTTCTTACTATTTTATCAGTGAACATTGACAAAACAACAGATTCGCCAGTGAAAAGTACTGGAATGTATTGAAACTGTGAAAATTCCACTGTTTCTATTTTGGGTGTTGGAATCCGGAGTAAGCAACTAAAGTATATGATTTTGAAATTATATAATTTGTTCATACAGAAATATTTTAATGCATTAAATAAATAAATCATTACGCATTAAAGCATTGTTGAAGTAATAAGTTTTCATTTTCCAGATATGCTAACATGCCAAAGTGTTTATCTTAATGCAACCATGTTTAAATATCAGAAAATTATTATGTATTTTGCCGAAGCTTAACAATGCAAGAGCCATTAATATTGTATTATTGTTTGATTTGTTCCAATTGACTGTATTAAAATATTATATATCTATTCGATGTACTAAAACTAATCTCTCAGACTCTAATCCTGACGATGCCACTGTAGATGTTCACAGACTCAAGCAAGTGCAAACTACTCATTGGCTGCTCGCTGTCTGAGTGGCGTATGGAAGAGTAGCTCGTTCTGTAGCGAATCTGCGCGAATTTCCCGTCAAACCTAAAAACATGACATACCGAGCGATAATGGAATAGTAATCTGACGTTTTGTAGGAAAAAAGAACTATGACATACGGTTGGGACTCTGAGTGGGAGAACTCTTTGGTAAGACCATTTTCAATGCAGTCGCGCAGGAGATCGCTTTTATGACATTCCAGATGCTAGTCAGACATACTAAAACCATTATAGTTTCAAAATATGTTTTCGATCTTCTGTGTTATTGAATAGTATTTTCAGTTACAACTTTAGCTTAGTAATAATGCCCAATAATTTAATAAAAATAACATTGGTATATTTGCGTAAATATGATTAACCAAAATGAAAAAAAAGTTAATTACAGTATTCACTAAGCTAAGGTAACTGTGTTGTATGTATCTACGACAGTGAAGTTATTAGATGTGCGGACATGTAATTTACTCAATGACAGGAAATTGATGGAATTGGCAATGTATTTTGCTTAGCAACCGACCCTGAATTTGTCTGGAACTATTTCGGGATACCATGGCACGCCGAAACCTGGATAGCCGGAGCCGAGAATCAAACTTGCGTCTTCCCGAATGCGAGTCCAACCAGTTACGGTTGTGGCAACTCTCTCGGTGAACATTGTTACGTGTGTTATATAGGATGACTAGAAATGTTCAGTGTGCAAGCCTAACGTATGATCCTAGTAGAAGAAAAAAAGCGATCCGGGCACAGCGGCTGGAGGCTGTGGGTGTATGGGTGACCTTGACCTTTGACCCCTGGAACCCGACACCCCGACACCATCTTGTTTCTGGCCACCATCATGTGGGTGACATTGACCATTGACCTTGACCTTTTACCCCTGTAACCCGATACTCAGACGCCATCTTGTTTCTGGCTGCCATCTTGTTTCTGGCTGCCATCTTGTTTCTGGCCGCCATATTGTTTCTGGCTGCCATATTATTTCCGGCTGCCATCCTGTTTCCTGCCGCCATCTTGTTTCCAGCCCCCTACTTGTTTTCGGCCGCCATCTTGAATGACATCAATTTCTAATAATTAAAAAAAAAAATAAAAAAATTCTGAAAAAAATTTAAAAATTTCACCATCTTGTTTTCCATCGCCATCTTGGAGGTTTCTTCCGAGTCTTCCAAAAATTTTTGATTTCACATTCCGTCCTGACCCCACATGCATTAAAAAAATAAATCAAATAAAAATAAAATCTTTTAAAATATTTTATATAACAATTATTTATTTAAAAAATACATCGGATTTACTCGGAAATGCTCATTAACCTTCGGCAATCTTCCGCCATGCTCGGCAACCTTCGGCTCGACATTGTAGATATTGCTAATGCCACCATATTGGAGTAATCTATTATTTAATTCAAGTGTTGTATTATATGTAAGGTTAACACGCTATGCAATATATGTGTATACATAACCCCTAATATTTTTAATAACTAAAAATGTAAAATCAATCTATATTATTTATTATTTATCAATACCCGATCGATTACCGATCAATTCAAACAATTAATAATTTTCGATTCAACCGATCAATTATCCTACAGTCTCGAATCTATACCCGATAGATTTAACCGATAAATTCAGTAACTAATTATGATACTTGCACATCTCCCAGCCATGACGGACAGCATACGACCTCTTCAGCATCCAGCAGGGAACTGACTATAGTTTTGTATAACCATGCAGCTATCTACAGTACCTTCCCCTCTCCCCTCCTTCCCTTCCACATTCATTGGCAAACCTGTCACATCTTCTCTTCCTACATCACATGACCTTGAACTGTCATTGCACTTACCCCTCTATGCCCCTCTCCATCACCAGAGCTGCTGCACCTGTTTCAACCTGTCCCAGCTCACTTCCCCCTCCTTTCCCCTCTTCACCACCATCACTGCTGCACCTGTCAGAACCTGTCACAGCTTCTCTTCCTACATCACATGACCTTGAACTGTCATTGAACTTCCCCCTCCTTTCTCCTTTCCTTCAACATAACTGATGCACGTGTTTGAACCTATCACAGCTCACTTCTCCCTTCCTTTCCCTTCTTCTTAAATCATTACTGCTGCACCTGTCAGAACTTGTCCCAGCATCTCTTCCTACATCACATGACCTTGAACTGTCATTGCACCTCCCCCTCATTTCCCCTCTCCATCATTGTCAGTCAAGTCACAACCTGTCCCAGCTTCTCTGTCTTCATATACTGGAGTATAAATAGCTACTTGAGCCATGTGTTTATCATGTTGCCACCCATCATCGTTACCTACTGCAGTTCTCATCATGTTTTAGTTAGATTTTTATCATTAAGTCTGCTCAGATGGTTTCATGATGTTATAATGATGGTTCAAATTAATTTTCAAACCTGTGTATACCTTTTTAGTAACCTTTCAAATATTTGGTTTTACAGATTTACATGTACTAGACTTCTGAAAATGTATACATATTTTTCCCATGTACCTATTCTGTGAGTCTATTTCACATGTTTTTGTTTAATTTCCTAACATTTATACAGTTACTCGGTACGGTAATAATAAGCCTTTAACAGTTTCGCAATGTAGACTTGTTGCAGTCTCATGACTTCTGCAGTAGTCTTATAGTAGCTGCTAGTAGTGTACCACATGTCTCTTCTTTGCAGACTATAACAATGTAGGTGTTGCATTAGTTACTAGACTTTGCCAGATAATTATGTCGTTTCAGCTTTTTGTACTCACATTTCACCGTAGCCAGGTTGTAATTCACAGTCTGGAGAGAAAACATTTTCAACACATTAATAACAGTCAGTACAATTGTTAGGAAAATAGTATGCTACAGTGACAAATTTAATATAAATAGTCTAATGAACATGACTTAACTTTTAGTCAGTGTATCCATATGGTAGAGAGTTTAATACATCTTAGCACACGCATAGTTTGTCGTCTAGACAAATAAGCATCAGTTTTTTGCTACACTTGGAATATAGCTGTTTTTTCGATGATCTTATACTATGTACAGTTACTTGCATAACGTTCTCTCTCTGTTCTAAGCTCTGATGTAGTCCTGGAAGGTAATTTTCTTTTTGATCACACATTTCTGAATTCCTTTAACCTTTTTCTATACACTCTCGCAGAAACACCTGTAGGCATACATCTTCGCATGCAGTCCTACAAACTCAGTCATATGCACACCGTTACATTTGTCTTTGAATTTTCGTATAACATTTTTGTTTTTAGGCGAGTAGCATGAATAGGCCGAAGTATCAAATTCATTCTGTATAGTTAAAATCGAAGTAGTTCTCGTACTAGATTTCACTGAGTACACGAGAATATAATGTAGGTAGCTGTAAGCAGACACACAAGAGCGCAATGTAGTTGTCTGACCTTGTCAAAGTCAAGAGAGAAGCTACAGGGTGCAATGTCACATGACACTGCCTTCGTGACATTCTGACACCTGGATGGTGTCGGTAACATCCGCCCAAGTGCATACTGCAGCGCTGTGCGAGACGTCAGTGTAGGAAGCGCAGGGCAAGCACTCTCACATGTCACTGTCGCGTGGAGCAACCTGACTCGACACTGGACTCTGAATTCTGGACTCTGCTTGCACACCTGTGCGGTGTCCGGTGACATCCGGCCTCGTTGCTGGACTGAGTCTGGGAAGTACACAACCGTCCATTTCTCCAAGGCACAGTCTATGTATGTATCTGATGTATGCAAAGAAAAACACTGTTCTGACGAGAACAATAGCAAAGCCTATTATATGTACTACCACACCCTACATCGCTGCAGCCCAGTGCCAGACACTTCCTACCCTCCTATTACATTTTAAGTCTTAAGAAAAATTATGTCACTACTACCATGATAGCTCAGTGGTAGCATTTTTTTAATTTAATTTAATGGTCCAGGGTTCGAATCTCTGTCAGGGCACTATTGTTTTTATCGGAACTATAATTTTTTTTTTTTGCTGAATTCAAAGCGTGCATATACAAGACTTTTACCAGTACGAAATTGTAGTCTCATACTTGCAGACTCTACAGCTATCAAAATAATTGTATTTTATGTGTTAAAATAAGGCGACGCGAGAGTTTCACGCGCGGACTTGTAGTATGGAGATCGTGGGTTAAAATACCAGTACATTCACACCGATATTTTGTTTACCAAATTTATTCCGAAATCACTCAAGAACATTGCTTTACATAACTTCTGAATATGTGTAGTTACTTTCTTGTTTTCCTGTTTGCTTGTTTGAGTGATTTGTTCCATCCCTGATCACATCGAGATGGACAAAGCGTAAAAAAATTACACATCTACTGTATAACCTATCAACTTATAATCATTTATTCATATATAAGTCAACTAAACATATTTAAACTCATGTCCACTGCTTGACGCATAGTCGCAAACACACTCTTATCTCCACACAGAACTATGTACATACATTCCGAACACATTACCGGAAGCACAACACATAGCACATAACTTGTCTCAGTGAGCGACACCACATGCATTTCCCTTTTGGATTAACACTAATGTTTTCTCAAACTTAACAAGAAAACTACTTACTATAGTATTATAGCTACACATAAAATCGTATAGACGCGTTTCTATATTATTCCATGCTTTTAAATTCATATTGTAGTTATGTATACGCGACGCGGAAACATGAAACAAGCATAGATATAGATTGTTAACACTGTAGTTAGTTTTTATCACTGGATGATCCCATCCATTATAGAAGTTCACTTTTCATCTACAACAGACATCATATATGATGCGTAACATGAATGTAAAATACATTATATACTAATAAGCGGGAACTAAAATTTTTTCACATGTACAGCCTTTTCTCTATTCACTTTCATACACAGCATGAAAATTATAAATTAATTTTAATATTCCATACCTTCAAGAGTTTCTTCCGTACCCATTCCAGCTCTAATACATCTTAATTTCCTTTAAAGTTCATATCTCAGTCCGATTTGAATCCAACCATTCTAAATCATATCAATTCTTCCAGCGATAATGTATTCGATGTTGAGCACCGACCAGCATCTCTCACTCACCCTAATGTTTCCATAAGTAAAGAAAATATATAAACCTTATTATATTAATTAACACAATGTCTAACTTATATACAGAACTAGCATTTCTACATTACTTGTCTTAACTATAAATGCCCCTTTCTTTCCTACCCTACACACACTTATCGTAGTCGGACTCATAACCTAACTATGAAGAAAATAATCACATTAGTCCGCGTAGAAACAAATATTACAGTTCTGTCAAAAACATTGAAAGATTCGATCAGTAATTTTTTATTCAAATACTACAGCTATTCATTTTTTACTTTACATGAGCCCATCATAAACATACCATCCGAAACTACGCCTGTTCATAAAAAGAAGATTTAAAATGATGAACCTAAAGTTTGCTAAAACACTGAATATAGGTAAGCATCCATCGAACCAAGGTTTAGTAAAGCGCGAGATGTCGGTACACTAACAACTACTAACGGCAAGTTACACCACACACGCAAGGCTACACAGTGATTCGCAATGGCGGACATCATTCTTTATGTAACATAGCGAGCTGAATTTGACTACCAAATATAAAAACTAGAATTTATTTGCTACCTTCCGTATTTGTCAGGTCTGTTTACAAAACTAATCTTTGTCAAGTATATTCGGTTAGGAGTCGGTTTGTACGAGTCACCTTGTAAGAGTTACAACCAAGTTACTTTAGATCTTTCCATCTCACTCTTCACATATATCATATCAGTCGAACTTTAAGCTCACTAACCAAAAGAAATTTAAAAACTTACACGTACTTATTGATACAATTTTTAACCTACACATATGACGAGTCCTTCAGTAACGTCACATCAACTATAAATGCAACGCTTTTTTCTACCCTGTACATACCTAATCAAGTCAAACATTAGCTTAAATAACTAAAATTACAAGTTTACAAATATCTGGTAATATCAATATTAATGTAAAAATTGACTATGTTACCACATTCTATTTACCTGATATCGCATAAATTTTTAAATTTTTCCGATATTTTCTGCAAACATAATAAGACCTACCATTAACGAAACCATATAGAGCTGATCACTACAGATAAACCTATACCATACAGAACCGATCCATACATACCAGAGTTGTATTTTCATCTAATCTGATAGACCATATACAAAAAATACATAAAACTACCAAAGTCGAGTTACTCGTAACACAACTCAGGAACACATCTAAAATTAATAAAATTATTGATTATCTCATACGTCATAAAATATTTCACTTCTGCGATGTCGTTTCGTAATCTCAAGCTCATATCTCTTGCTTGTAATTTACCCTTTTATATTAGCATTCTTATTCATATTTTTTATTATCTACTTATTCATCTTCCACACTTGTTCTGAATTTGAACATTGATAAAATAAAATACTAACGTGACTCTGAGTTGCGTGGGGGCGAAACGAAGAGAGACTGTGTTCAGGGGAAGGTTAAGAATACCCATAGGCGCCAGTTTCGCAGTTCTAGCTCGGCGAAACATGAGCACGAGACGTCTTTCTTAGGTCGAGGCCGACGACCATGTGGCTGCCCCCAAGCAGCGTCACTGATGTTGGTGATTTTGAGCCTGGCGTCGTACACTTACCTACACACACCTAGCCACTGTTTAGGCCAGGGCCACGCCTATTTAACACTGAAATGTACGGAAATTACTGAGTTCAGACCAAGTCATGATAGAGGAATGAAATACGCTATTGATACTAAGAATTTAATAGTACGAGAAGTAGTACAGAGTTCTTACAACTATGACAACGGTAAGAACAGCGGTTCGGCCCCTGGACGGAGAACGAATGTTGATATTACGGAAATGTTACACTTAAGCCTATACAAGGCGCGAGAGCAGTTCTCCCGCACGTGTGCCCTGCTCCGTGGTCACACGAACAAGCCCCTGCTTCTGGGAGATAGCGCGCAGAGGGCGCAGCATCTCCCGCCAAAATACAACAAAACGAAATGATATGAAGTGGTGATGGTGAACAAATGAATACACTTGATAAATTTAACAGTTAAAACATATTACATTATTTAGGGCACTAGTAAATTTAAAAGAATCCACTTTCACTCACCCTAGCTAATATCTGAGGTGCCCCGGGAGATATACTAATTAGCGATGCGGTCGATAATCAGCATATTCGCGTCTGTTGTACCTGATGCCAGGGTAGTGGGCGAATTGTAGCAGGACAAACGGTCTGAGCAAGATATGTGGACGACTGGTTCACGTCAATACGAAGCGTCAAAGAACACTTCCATAAAAGATTTACCACTCCAAATCTTGTCGAACTAACATAACTTCCGGGTATTTATCAGTACACTTAGATGCAATACCTATCTATTGCTTCATCTCCAGTCTTTTTTGTAACCATCTAGCCCTACCAGTCAAATATTACATACTATCTATCCTACTGTAAAACGCTACCTATCACCACTCACTCCATAGCCCAGCGTCACTTGTAATATTCGATTTACAAACTACCTACTAAATTATCAAGTTAGATCAAACCTACAATCAACTTAACATTTAATATTTGTATGCATCAAAATAAAACCATACATCCGAAAGCACATTATCTTCCAAATGAATCATACCTTTCAATATTATCGCAGAATTTATTAACCAACCGAGGCAGATCACATAGTAAACTATTCGATACTGTACGTTAAGTCAATATAAACAGATATTTCCAAATAATATACAAACTGCACTATTCAATCATATAACTTAACACTACCAAAATCTGTCCCTGTGGCAATCAGTAACTGAATCATGCTGTATACATTATCATCTCCAGTACATACATGCCAGACAAAACATAGCTGATATTAATTCTTCGCAAAACTTTTTTAAGACTTTCAAACCTACAGGTCGTTCTCATGCATCAAACAAAATCAATTATAATCTAGACAAACGTACCTTCTTTACTTACTTGTACTTCACCAGACATACTACTCAGTCAGGTAATACGCACAAGACACCATTGGAACATACTATTGAAACACATGTAAAAAACCAATGAAATATACCTCAAACCAATCTCCATGTAAAATTTGACCATTAATTTCCGAAGTCATATAATTACTATGAACGTAACTATTTTTGTACCTGAATTCCGTTCATGACTAGACAAACCTGCTAAATATGTATCACTGCTTTTTCTTAATAACGGTCATAATCATGTTCCATAATACTAAACATTCCGCGACTTAGATTCATTAGATTAACTAATTAAAATACGATGCTGACAAAGCACTCAATAGTATCGTAACGCACATATCATATATTCTTAAAGGCCCGGTCAGTCACTTATGTCAGTTAAGTTATACAAATAATTTTTTGTCCTGCACATCAACATTATCTCCTTTTGTAACCCTCCTGAGATATTAGATCATTCATAAATACTCAAATAATATCTAACTATACAAACCAATGCAAAAATGTTATAGCTTACATTTTAAAAATAAATCAATTTGTTAATTAAATTTAACCTTTTCGTAAATATACTTGTATATGCACCGTACAATACATATATTCGATTAGAATAATACCTAGATGTTCAAAACTAATCTAATACTTTCTAATTATAATATCTTCTGTTCTGTACCTATCTTAGCTCAGCCATACAGACTTTTAATATACTCACACAGAAGTATCATGTAATCTCCAATAAAACAAAACATTGATTTAATCAATTTATACCATCTTATTCCCTTGACAGCTAACATACAATCAAGTTAGTGCTAATTCTTAATATTTCATAAAATATAGCAATCATATTGTACCGGTAGTACAGTACTACAGACCGAACAAACCTTACAATGGCCAGAAAATTCTGTACTAAATTCATTCTCCTTTACAGAATAAGAATAAATCAAGCACAAAATTTTTGTGATTATAATTTACGACAAGACTTCATTCGTTTATCTGAGTTGTCACTTTCGTGAACGAGTAGGAAGCTTCCTAAACAACTACATCTTGTAAGATGGTCTCCTGTATTGTGTTCTGTGACGAAAGTTATCTGCGCCATTTCATTTCATAACTATGCAGAATTAATTAGTTTTCAACATACTTACAACATGATTATGCACTCCGAAATAAACTTTGTGTTCATCAGTCATTTATACTTTAGTGAAAGTTATTTTAGGTACATTCATTGTACCTGTATTCATTATATTTATCACTGGCAAAACACGCAAGACTTATCGTAAGAACCAGTTCCAAAACCAAGAAGAAGAATAAAAATCATCAGCTATTCACAACTTCCTTTGTCAAACCTAAAGCTTCTACACAATAAATTTTGAAATATTAATTTTAATAAATCAGTTTCGTCCATATTTATCACTATAATTTTCGTATTTTTAAACATTCAAATCAGAGTCACACGTTACCTACAAACACTGCATGCTTGGTATGTTTGTATTTAAGTTATAATTCCTTCATGTACAGCATAGTCTTATGCGAAAGAGTTTTATTTATACAGAGCTCAACTAAACCTTACTGAAATAAAATGCTATCTTACTTTTTTTTCTACATAAAACACTCTAGTGCCAACACTTTTATCCAGAGTAATTAAATGTTACACGGGAAAATAAATGATCAACCCAGGAGTCTTTTGACTAATAAATTTTCAAATTTATTTCAGTAATGAAGAAATCACACAAAATAATCGTATCTCAATAATCGTATTCTATAGTCATAAAAATTAAGAAACCATGTTGTAGCGTCTTTTGAAGTACAGTTTCTGACGAACATTTAATCCTGGTTTTTTCAAATATACTGCACTACAGTTGTCACATGAGTAAGTCTTGTAGGCAGTACCGAACTTGCAGTTGCTTTCTTCACGTATGCGTACATCGCAGGTTCGAGAGAACAGCTTACAGCAGTACTTGCATTCACAACACGATGAGCTAGAACCCTTTCCTTTACATGTTTTGCTGTGTCTAGTCAAGTTATCATTGCGAGTAAACACTTCATCGCAGTTATCACACGTGTAAATCTTGTACGATATACTAAATATGCAGTGACTTTGTTCATGGCGACGAGCATTAGAGTGTGTACTAAAAGTATTCCCGCAGTAGCAACACTGTTTCGTCAAAGTAAGCACACGATTTCCAGAGAACACTCCTGGCTGAATGGTATCTGCTGATACTGATGATAAGTCTTCAATATCTGTAACCATATTCTTAACGTTACAGTTTTACACAAAAGTATCTATAAATAAATATGTAGATCTACTTTCCAGCACGTCTATCGACTAACTGAGAACCTTTTGACACAGACAGTGCTTAAATACCACCAATCATTCTATGCTAGCTACTTTGATAAATCTCATGTACCAAGCTAGAAGCTGGTCAGCAAATATGCTGATGTCGTTAAAAGCACGGTGACAGGCTGTAATCATAACCTAATTCTGCTAGTCGTCGTTAGGGGGACGTGGTGGATGAATGGTCAGACCATTCGTCACCCTAGATTTTCGCATGCATGTATCGTGTCGGACGAAGAAGTTAGTCGGTGGGTTTTCTCGGAGATCTCACGTTTTCACCGACTTTCATTCCGTCGCTGCTCAGTACATCATGTCACACTTCACCAGTGCTAAAAGACCTTGACGCTGAGCGCTGACCAAAATCTCTTACGCACTCACTAGTCTCCGTTCAACATGAGAAGTAATAGTTCCTTCGTCAATATGAAGACACACTAACCTACAGTAGTTTAAGATTACATTTTCTTTATTGGACGAGTTAACTTAAATTCCATTGAAATACAGTATCATATAGAGTTAGCTACGTCTTGTAAGCTGCTATAAATCGCATACGCAAAACACTACTCATGGAGCGCAGTCGAGTATAGCTGTATCTTGCTGTAGGTAAGTTGATATTGTATCTCATAAACTGTTCTGTGAACATAATGAAAGCTAATCACTTTGTACGGTTACGAGAGGTCGGTTTTGTTTATAGAAAGCTACTGTTGGTTTTGACTTTTTTAACTATCACTATACATTCCATAAAAAACTCGCATGCATGAGTTATGAATTTTTCGTAAGTCCCTTTCGATACTCAGTACCATATTGCAACAATGTAGCCAGTAAAACGATCAAAGTACGGTACGAAGAAACATTTGTTGTTATTATTTCAGCCCAGAGCACCCACATCCCTTTATATGCTCGAAGATTCTACCAGTCATAATATAATCAGAGTTCGGTTTGTGCTAACCTGAAATAAGCAGGTAAAACTACTCTCAGCACAAACTCACATGTGTGCACTACTAAGTAACAAAGTGAGTAAAAAAAACTATACCTATTTTTATATTCACAACTAAATAAACTTGTCATACGCGATTGTCTCGGTAGCTAAGTTTGGAATGTAACCTAATAGCCATGGGTTCGAACCCCTGCCAGGAAAATATTATTTTTCGCATCTTCGTTCGAACGAAAAATTAATCTTCGGTATATTTATATGTACACGAAGGAAGGTATCCAACTAGTAATTTTTTTTTCCATCAGTCAAAAAAAAAAAAGAGTAACACTCTTGAAACGA
>PNEQ01066708.1:0-11375 GCA_003012365.1 Medauroidea extradentata | reverse complement strand
TATAAGTATAGCAATGCCGTAACTAGAAGATATTATTTTCTGTATAAGTATAGCAATGCCGTAACTAGAAGATATTATTTTCTGTATAAGTATAGCAATGCCGTAACTAGAAGATATTTTTTTTCTGTATAAGTATAGCAATGCCGTAACTAGAAGATATTACTTTCTGTATAAGTATAACAATGCCGTAACTAGAAGATATTATTTTCTGTATAAGTATAGCAATGTCGTAACTAAAAGATATTATTTTCTGTATAAGTATAGCAATGCCGTAACTAGAAGATATTATTTTTTGTATAAGTATAGCAATGCCGTAACTAGAAGATATTATTTTCTGTATAAGTATAGCAATGTCGTAACTAGAAGATATTATTTTCTGTATAAGTATAGCAATGCCGTAACTAAAAGATATTATTTTCTGTATAAGTATAGCAATGCCGTAACTAGAAGATATTATTTTCTGTATAAGTATAGCAATGCCGTAACTAGAAGATATTATTTTCCTCTAATGTAACAGCTTCATTATGGTGGTTACCACGTTGTTGGAAGAATGATTTGGTTATCGATTTTACACAATACGTCTTTATAATAACGTATTTTTATATTCGTTAAACAGGTGCTATTAACACAGTCAGTCGCCACATCTTTGATCTAGAACTTGTTGCACGTGAAAGAATGTAATGAACGTCTCTGTACAATGCCATTAATAAGTTCCCAGTGTAGCCAATGTATCCTTATGGGTTTGTTGGAGTCTCGAAAATTCGTATACACCGTTGTTTATGGTTTTTGATACTTCTATATTCAAACAATAGGATCGTTATTTACTAGTCGCAAGATATGAACTCAATACAAGTAGAGAGCCAAAAAGTATATTTCGTTTTTGTAACAGTTAACTTACACATTCATTCGTCTATCAAGTTATGTAACACCATAAATATCAACCGTCATTATGATCCGATGCGATAAAAGTAATAACCCCCGTGCCTGGTATTGTTCTGTACTGTATTTACTGTAGCTAATAAACGGTCCCAATTCAAAGCATGTTCCGAAAATTCGGAACGACACAGGTGGTTTTTTTCCCTTGTCCCGTGTAAACGGTCGGAGAGAATTTTTTCCCCTCGCTTTGAAACAACAGAGGGGAGAAATGTCAACAAAGTCGGGAGGTAGGTTTCTCTGACCCGAGATACAGTACACGGATGCTGGGATATAAAAACGGCCCTTCGGGCGACAGCAGGCGAAACTGCGACGTTGGTAATCCCCGACGTTGCCGGATTTACCGCGTGTAACAGCAGCGCTGCCAACCCAACTGCCCGACGCTGCTTATCTAATCTGCGGGGTTAATCTCGTTGCTCCGGAAATTTGGTTTCGAGCTGTAAAATAAATGTTTTTATACCGTTCCAACCGGCAATACAGTTCTATTATATACACCGTGAATTTTAGACGGAAGCAAAAGTGCAAAATAAATGGCAAACTATCTCTCCTAAAAATTTTACTTTTACGATCTGAAAATATTGCAAAGAATATAAAAAAAATTGTTGAAGGACTTTAATACAGAAATGATTAAGGAGGTTATAAATTCTAAGTGGAAATGAAAACGAAATTCTTAAGCTTCCAACAGAATTTTACTTCACTTTCATATTCTGGCAAAGTTGTCATTTATTGAATTTTAGATATTTTACTTTAACTTCTGGACGTAAATTAAAACACGTTTTCTTTGTAACCGAACACTTAGTGGCTTAATACATAATACTCTATTGAAATTTAATTTACATCGACTTTAGAAGTAGGAATTATGCCACATTATTTTCTGAATTGAGAAATTGTAAACACATATCTGACTAGAACTTTTATAATCCCCGTAGAAACTTAACACAGCTCGTCCCAATTCAACCATTATTATTTAATGTGCTAGATCTCTTCAATTGTAACTGTAATATCTGGCCAGCAATAATTGTGCTACGAAATCATGTCCTCGAGAATCTTCGTAATGCCTAAAGAAACTTGGTGAAACAATTACCAAACTGTGTTCGATAAACTAATTAAATATTATCAATCAGTATAATTGAGAACTTAATATTAAAAAGGGGCTACGTACCATTTTCGACATAAATGAGTTAGGTACATAGAAAGGTGACAAAACAATAGGTCGAAGACATACCTAAAGTGCTATCTCCTAGTGATATTCATGCGCGCCGTACATCAGCACAATTAGATGGTTGGAGTAACATCAAAACATTCTAGTTCACTGAAAGCTGTACATAAGTGTCACTGTTCCATTGCTCCTACTTACTACTTTCCTATTGTAAAAAATATGTGAACGCATTTGGATAATTCTTCGTTTATTTGTTTGACGCAATAATCTGTTTTCGTCATTATCTTGAAACTTACCTTTTGGCACTTAGCCCCTTATGAATGTTAATTCCTAAATTTTTGTATGTGAAGATGACCACATCCCACAACACTACACAGCAATAATAAACGTATTTATGTACAAAGGGTGAATTCCGGTGGAATAAATGCCATAAGGATATGGCCAAAGATAAGATCTGGAGCTAATGAAATTTTCCGCTCTTGACACGCTCTTATAAGCAGAGATAAGTGCATTTATTAATTTAATTTAAAATATTTTGGTCAGCAATTAACATCTAGGTCTTTAAAGTTGGTGAGGGGTGACATGAAGTGAGTATGGAGTAGTGCCGGAATGAAGTAGTAGGGGAAACGGGAGATCCCTGAGAAAACCCGCTGACCAGTGGCATCACCCGGCACGATTCCAACATGCGAAAATCCGGGGACAGACCCCGCCGGGAATCGAACCCGGATCACCTTGGTGGGAGGCAAATGCTCTAGTCACTGCGTCAGCTGTTGTTATCTTTTATGCATGTTCAGTCCTCACATATTTTCTCATTTGCTGATGCTACATTGTGAAACCAGGTAGGTTATATTTGCTCCTGTCTTCTGGCTTTCTAAAATGGTTACCTGTTGCATATAATTATGACGTTCACATCCATTTTAACAGAGCTCAAAGCTTCGGAGTAACTTGCATTCTTGAATTTCAGACCAAGAAAAATTTAAGTTTTTCAGGTCGTAACTAAACACACTGTGATCAGATAGCAGAGGTGATTGAAATATTCACGTGTTTCAAATCTAACTTGTTGTCAAACCAATTCTGATGTTTCAGCTGGCCCTATTTATAAATAAATAACAACAAATTTCGCAAACTAAATATGACGATATACTAGATTTTAAAGTCATGAACGTATTAGTTATCACTATATATGATGACTTATCGCGGGAAAACTTAACTGTTTGCTGAGTTTCAAGGCACGTTTAGCTCACCAGAAGATTACAGGCTTTCGTTCGTACTTGGAGCTATTGCCCTATTTGACTGAGCCAGTAAGAATCCCGCTATTGTAATGTTTGATGCCTGTTATTAGTCTGTAGATAACTACGTTGTGCCAGACGTATATCTCCCTATCACATGTGTTTCAATAAACTACAGCGATTTCAAAGCTATGTTGGCACAAAACATTTTCGCGATATACCATCGTCTCTATAGTTATCATACCAGTTAGCTCACTACTGTCAAAATATTCCTTGATAACTCTGTACAAATATTTAGGGACCGCTGTAGTTCGCGAAAATCGTTTTGCCCCACTTTGTTTCAGTACCTCGCGTTCACATCGGCAATTCAATTCTGCTTCACGGTTATTGTCAGCGTGTTTATGTGAAGAGACGTAACTCATTTAATTGAGGACATTACAATTACGTTCCTGCAACAACACACGTCTGTGACTTGCCGGTAGAATCCCAAGGCTCTGGAG
Source organism: Medauroidea extradentata (assembly GCA_003012365.1). Classification (NCBI taxonomy): domain Eukaryota; kingdom Metazoa; phylum Arthropoda; class Insecta; order Phasmatodea; family Phasmatidae; genus Medauroidea; species Medauroidea extradentata. The sequence goes on along the minus strand of PNEQ01066708.1, from coordinate 7,554 downwards.
AGTTAAAATATCCAATCACTGACCACGAAACAGAACTGCAGATGTGCACATAAGTCATTGAAACAAAGTGGTGCATTAATTTTCTGGCGAGAATCAATGTCCCATCTTAAAGGTGGTCCACTTGCAAGGGAACGATGCCTGGTGACAAGGCGTGAAATAGGAAGAAGGGATGAGAGGGGCGAGAAATCTATGCAGGGGACAATGGTTCACCAGAGATTTCCAACACGTCGGAGATATTTTCCTCCAACTCCTGAGAGGTTTGCAAACTGGGGAAGTTTTGCCTCGACGGCGGACGTGTCTTGAAGAACAAGAGTCCTGTCCGAGGACAAGATGCATAGTCAACACGCCAAGAGGAACCTCTTGGAAAGTGATCCCACACCCGGGGGGGGGGGAGAGAGTTTTATGGACATAGGTTGAGCTAACGTGTCCCGTTGTTTGCTCTGAGGACAAGAAGGAAATGTATTGGTTTACATGTCCGGACAACTTGTGAGAGTGTTTACGATGCACATAAAACACTCTCTTACAGCCGGGGATGCAACTGAGGACATGTCTTTTTTGCTAAAAGAATTTCCCACCAAGTGCCGTACGTGCATATCTGCGGCTCTGCATCATGGTCAGTGATTGGTTGAGGAGCGCAAGTTCTTCGTTGTTGATTTGCGACAGGCTCGAATACATTTGAACGCACTCCGTGATCACAGACTAAATAGTAATACAGACGCGAAATAACGAGGAGGCTCATTTGATACGGGCGAACTACGCCGCACATTGGCTGCCCAAGGTTGTTGAGTCCAGCCCCGTGTATGTTTGGCTCCTGTATGTTAATACAGGTTTCTTATTGGCCTGGCTGCCGGCTAGCCCGGCAGTCACCTCACGCTGATTGGTGGTACGCGTTTCTGCCATTTTACTGGCGTGTGTCACTGAGTTCGCTGTCCTACCAACTATTTCACTTCTGTATTACTAAATATTCTGTGCCGTGATGTTATTGCCTCCGTGGCTTTGTATCGTTGTGAACCCGCATTACGGGATAGTGGGTATTTTACATTTGACATTGATTCATTGGTTGTATTAGGACTTCTCAATTAAATGTACCTTCGGGCTACTTGCTTCAATTTTATAACTACCAAAAACACTCGGGGGCGAAATTTAAAAAAATATAAAAAATGCAGTCAATAATTATAGGCATTGTACGGAATCATTTAATTGAACTTAATGTTAGTCTTACATAGATCATTGTCATACGCAGAAATTGCATTGACGTAAGTATAACTATTAATAATTAGCCTTTAAATTATTATAACGAAACCTTTTCGCTGATTTCTGACATTTTGATGGCGGGCCAGTAGAAATCTCTCTGCGGGCCCCATCTGACCCACGAGCCGCCTATTCAGAAGGCCTGGAAGTCATTGAAGACTTGGCACACAAACTGTCAGCCGACATCAGTCAGATGATCATACAGTAACTTGCAGTCCAGTCTGTTGTCAGATAACACGAAACTCGCAGATCCCTAACGATCGGTAGAGACGTGTGAGATTCGCTTTGTTTTCTCGAAACAGACTAGAATGGAAACAGCTGCAAGCCCGTCCGACGTCGTCATGTCGCGGCTGGTCGGAGAGAATTCTTCTGTCCAATATGAAATGTGACACGATAGAGCGACGAACCTTCTGTAAAGTGATAAAACACGTCCATGGCATCACACAGTGGCTCGTAGCAATTGGAGTCACAGATTGTAGTCAGTTATATACAGATCAGTGATGTGAAGCTTGTAACCAAATAACGCGTTTTACAGGTATCTAGTGATCACGGTCTAAGAAGAAGAGTTCTTGACACAGCCTATGCTCTCCAGCAAGAGAAAGTGACCCCTTCATGTCGCCGAGCGCTAGTAGTCATTTGGTGGAACATTTGTCTTGTTGACGTCTGGCGTTTTAAAATTTTTGCAGTTATTTACAAAATATAGTGTTAATATATAGTATATACATGTTCCATGTCCATAAATGCATTGGCATGTGTGGAACTGTTTATAAAAGTAGTCTGAAGAAATATATTGTGTCTTATTGTTTTAGTAAACACATTCGAACAAAAACTATATTTTGTGCCCTACAAAATTTTAGAATCGTTGCAATGAGCATCTACATGTAAAAGTTGTTGTAAAAATGTGTTCCAATACAAAATTACGTTCCCATTTTTTTCTTCGATATAACACTCGCAATTCCGGTAGCAGCTTCACATTTTAAGCTAAGCCAAATACAAAAACAAGACAAATCTTCCACCAAATGACTACTAGCGCTCGGCGACAAGAATGGAGTCACATTTTATTCCTCAGTGTCAAGACCTCTACCTTCATAGACCGTGCTATTGATTGGATGTATTTAACTCTTGTCGTCTTGAGGTGCTACCAGCGAATCACAGGCGTGTAGTGTCATAGCCACATTTATTAGAAGGCCGCGGTCTTAGATCTGGCAACCCTGGCAGGAAGCGTCAGTTTAACACTTCTTTGTCTCGCCAAAGGCAGTGGCTTCCCCTGATTCGCCGGTATGTAGAGCAGAATAACGACTCAGGTAAAGCCGTTGCCTTTGCATAGCTAAAAGTAGTGTTAAAATGACTCTTACTGCCAGGGTTGCCAGATCTAAGGCCGCAGCCTTCTACTAAAGACAGCTATGGTAGTGTCGACGTAACCTTGTTCTGATTGGTACAGTGAAATTAGTCACGCCAGAAACACTGTCAAATACTAGGGACCCATGATTTTTGCGAAAATATTTCTGTTCCAACTTGTATAAATGCATGTACGTCTTTAGTAGAAGGCCGGAGTCTTGAATGTGGCTTCGCTGCATCGGAGGCCTGCTGCCAGTCGCTCATTGGCTACCCTAGTCAGTGTAGAGGTGTACACACCACTAAAGCTGCATGTATACACGTTACATAGACTAGGGTGGCCAAGAAGTGACAAGCAGCAGGCCCCCGATGCAGTGTTGCCACATTCAAGACTCCGGCCTTCTAGTAAAGACGGCCATGATCAATGCCTTAGTTCCACCTCTGCAGTTATTGTTCTTTATTATTGTCAGAGCGTGTTTGTGTAAAGACGTTTCTCATTTGATCCTACCAGTCAGAATAAGGTAACTGCGAACAACACACGTCTGTGATATGCAGTAAAATGTTAAGACATGTGAGAGTTAAATTAAGCCAATCACAGGCCATGAAGCACAGCCGCATATGTGTACATGAGGCACTAAAGCAAACTGATGCGGAAATCGTTTAACCAAAAATTTGAGTCTCTATCAATAACCATGAAGCACAGCACATATGTGCATGTAAGACAATGAAACCAAGATATATAACCCTACCCATGATAAGTAGAGGTACGTAAATCTCGCAGATACATTCCAGGTCAGGTTGAACGCCAATTATGTATACTTCATTGTCATGTCTGTGACTTGCTGGCGACTGTTACGAAACGCGTTTGACTACTGCAAGCCAGTAGTAAATAAGGAAATAATGCGAAGTACTATCGCTTGTTACCTGCTTGTACGGTTATAAGCCAATAGATAATCGAATGTGGCCAGTGGGTGTATAGGACTGACAAGTCTAGGCTGCTGCCAGATGAATCCGCGAAATTGACGTACCTCTAATAATAACAGATTCAGACCTCAATTATTTTTTTGTAAAATTCTGCCTGTGAAAACCGGTTCTGATAAAGACTGATAAAAAGCGTGTACAGGTAATTACTAGGGCCCGGTAGTTTTCGCGAAAAGATTTTTGCAGCACTTTGTTTCAGTGCCTAACGTGCGCACCTGCATCTCGATTCTGTGGTCAGTGATTGGATGCCTTAACACCCAGCGTGTGGAGGTTAAACCCGCAAATCACAGACGTGATGTGTGGCAGTTATCCGTGTACTGACTGGCACAGTCAAATGAATAACAACTCTGCACAAAAACACTCTGCCAATAATCATGAAGTTGAGCAGCAGGTGTGCACGTAAGACACTGAAACAAAGTGGGGCAAAAATCTTTTCGCGAAAACTACCGGGCCCTAGTAATTACATGAATATTATGTTGGTTGGTGTATATTTCAGTTTTGGGTGGCATACGTTCCTTGCGAGTCACAAAACTTGAACGCCGTACAACTTACCTTGGAGCAGATAGACTTGATCAAGAGGCTGATAGACAAGTACCAGCAACATCTGCAGTTCGCCTCTTCAACTAAAGGTAAGGCTGTGAAGGCAACATTTCATACTTCCACGCTCATTTGATTTCTTGAGTCAGTCTATTCTTCATTTGTGTCTTTGCCAATCAAGGAGCATACGATGGCAAATATAGGTAGCTAATCAATTTCCCTTTGAATACCACGAGTCTTTTCATATTTCAAGACAAGATAGAAGTAAATCGACCGTAAACAGTAGTACGAGGATGCCAGTTAAGAAGGACTAAGGTTAATTCTTTCTACATGTTAGCAAGCGTAATGTTGTGGGTTTGACAAGTGCTAATGTCCGCCGATAATAGCTCTGGAATCGGTAAGCGGAGAAAATCAGTTGACATAATTTCCGTTTAACAGAGCTTTCATGATTATGGAATCAATTTCATGGAATAATAGAAAATATATCTCTGGTACAGACACAAAAATAAAAATATAACCTTCAAAATGTATGTAGACCGAGCCTTTCATAAATAGGTACACCTACACTTCCTGCCATAGACGAGGAGTGCGCCGTCCTTCCCCCCAAAAAAAAAAAAAATTCTAAGTTGCAGAATGGTGCTATTTCAGGATTTTCCGAATCAAAAATCTGAATGTACCTTTTAATAAGTTATGGTAATATTACATGCTTAAAAATAAAAACAGTTTTAGTGATATGAAAATTTTAGGTACATTTTTAAGCTTTTTCCTCCACATGTCTTTGTAATTGTTGGCTCTTGAAACACTAAATTTAATTTAAAAGAATAGAAAACTAAAATGTGCAAAACATTTTGGATTTTATAAACTATGAAGTTTTATATGATCTTATGGAAACAATTAATTAATAATAGATTTTACAAATGACTATTTTATGTATTTTGTAAAATCAAAGCCGTTTCTAATTTTTGTGTTTTTAATGTTGTTCTTTATAAAGACTTAGGATAAATTTTTGGTAATGTATACATATTTTATATTTGTTTGCCTTTTTTTTTTTTTTGGTAGTGCAATCTCCAGAGGAGTCATGGCCCCTATGCTTCCCCCTCCTCCCCCCTCGTATTGATCCACCCAAGGTTGAGACTAGGCCGTGTGTTTGTTGCAGAGATATTGTCCGCACACAGGTCTCGCAAGATCGCCAGTCTTATTGGCGTGGAGGGAGGCCACAGCATAGGAAACTCTCTGGCAATACTGAGGATATTGTACGACCTCGGGGTCAGGTACATGACTCTCACACACACCTGCAACACTCCCTGGTGAGTACAGTGCTGGCAAGTGATTGGTTAGCCTGGAACGTCGTGCAATGATTCCTCATCAAACCTAAACAACAACTAATTGTGTCATCCTGTACTTGCGCAGAGGAAAGTGTTAAGTACAGCAACAGGATAAATAATGCTAACAGAAGCGATAAAGGAGAGATTTTTCGTTGTTTCTATTGCACATTCTCTCGGGGCGTACAGTAATGTAAACAATGTCATGATGTGGATTCGAGACATTGTTCATTGAGGCACTGTAATTAATTTTGTAATTAATTAAATATTTATAAATGTCAAACGTGATGATTTAAAGCTCAACACTAGAGAATAAATAATTCTATCGGAAACGTCATGAACAGCTTATTAATCATTCAGGCGCATAAACAAAGCTATTTGGAGTTTAAGACATATGTTTAAACAATCGCTTATATTTCAAGAAATTTCGTAATACGTTTGTACCCTAATTGTGTATATATATATTCTCTCATCTCTGTTAAAAACCACATCTTGTCACTTCTGTTATTTACTCTGTTGTAAAGTCAACCGTATATATGTTTGTATATTGGCAAACAAGCAAATTAACCGAATGAATGGTTTCCTTGCTGATTTAGTTATCTGAACAATGGGGTTTATTACAGTTAAATATACATTTCGTTAGAGTAACAAAACTATATTATCTGCAGAAAATAATTTCGTTGCATTAAATACATACTCGGTTGACCGTACGCGAACCTCATGTTTGACTGTACCGAACCTGTTCCTCTGTGTGCTATAACCACTTTGTCAATAGTTAAGAGTATAAAACAGAGGAAAGTAACGTATCGAATCACTGTAGCACTTCGAGGTCAGTCTAAAAGAAAAGAGGAGAAGGGAGTTGGATAGGTGGCATTGCTCGCGCTTCCCCTTAGCGCGGTCGAGCGCTGTCTCGTTACGCTGGGATCACAATAGCGTGACAGACGCGTTGCAAATGTTCGATCCGACACTTAAAATTCTCGTTATTTAGAATACGTGTTCTTAAACCGAACGACAAATAATCAAAAAGTATCAAATGTAAGTACTTTCTTGCCACTACATACTAACATGCAGACCATAGATGTTTAAAGTTTTTCAAATTTTATTGTTACTTTTTAACACATTTTAAATACCCATTGGCATTCTGAACTGTGAATATAATGCCACAATTACATCTGTGCCTAATAAGCATATAATTTTCTCGTAATAACAAATAAAAATCTTAATTAAAATAAATTAATGAAAATTACTACTAACTAAATCACCAATAACTAACCAGTTTCACCAATATTTGGGCACAAAATTAAATTCCGTTCTTTCAGCTATGTCATCTCCGCAACGCGAATAAAACAGAAATATTTTCTATTTGAAATTGGCATATAGAGTACCCCATTTTTGTCACGCTAACGTTACGCAAGCCTCGACACTGATGAGCTTATAAGGTATGTTATTCGCGTCGCTCACATCGCATCGTGTCTGTCGTGCTATTGTAATTCCAGCAGTGTACTCACTGCATTGTTAGAGACCGGAAAAATTCACGTGTTCACTGACCTGTAGGCTAGCCTCCAAGAACACTCGTGTACGACATCTGATGGCAGGTGTTTATTATCTGCTCGCTGACACTGTGAAATGAGCCTGTGTTCACTGACCTGTAGGCCAGCCTCCAAGAACACTCGTGTACGGCATCTGATGGCAGCTGTTTATTATCTGCTCGCTGACACTGTGAAATGAGCCTGTGTTCACTGACCTGTAGGCTAGCCTCCAAGAACACTCGTGTACGACATCTGATGGCAGCTGTTTATTATCTGCTCGCTGACACTGTGAAATGAGCCTGTGTTCACTGACCTGTAGGCTAGCCTCCAAGAACACTCGTGTACGACATCTGATGGCAGCTGTTTATTATCTGCTCGCTGACACTGTGTAATGAGCCTGTTGTTACAAAATGTTTTATCTTGTAAGTCGTTATTATATTGGGGGTTCCTAAGTTATTATTAGTTTGGGGGGTTTCACTCAGATGGTAGCTACACTGTGGGTTTATTTAGATATTATTTAGGGTTAAATGACTTTAAGACAGTTATGGTTAAAATGGCATTTACTATACTACAGTGGCAGGTACTCTGAATACAAAATA
>PNEQ01066707.1:0-14670 GCA_003012365.1 Medauroidea extradentata | reverse complement strand
AAGTCTGATTTCGCTATTTATTTAGTGCAGTTATCCTTGTGCCAGCATGGCTGCATGAATATTTGGTAAGTTTTCCCGTTTCTTGCCGTCTCGAGCCCACGACGAAGAGAGAAGACTTGTGTTTCTACCGCTGAACTGAGCCAGCTAGCCGAGCGAACCAATAAGCGAACCCCAGGGAGATTAGTGGTAGATAGGTATTGAGTGTGGCACCACAGTATGTCAATTGCATCATAGGACACATAATTTACAGCTTTATTACACAGATTGTCATATTATAAAGCAATAAAATTTTAATCATGTTCTACAGAGTTACCGTATTTACTCCCGTAGTTGCCACATATTTTTGACCAAATTTTAGGCCCAAAAATGAGGTGCAGCCATTATAAGGGGTTTTTAAAAAAATACTTTCTAAATTTTTTGGTGTATAATATAACAAATGTACATTTATTTTCTATATTTACTCGTTCATAACATGACCATTTCTTCTAAAATAAAGAAAAAGGTTTTGTTGGTGTATAGTAAACATGGAAAACAAAATCTTGTTAAACCATTCATGTGCGTCACTCAACGAAAATTGTTCAAAAATTACCCAGCATAAGACGTTTACATTTTACGATCGATTACATGTACGCTATTATTTCCCGTGAAGTAGTTTATAAACAAATCTGATTCACGCTTAAAACGTTATAACTCTCCAGACGCCGTTACGTTATCAACAGAGCATTTTCAACCAGCGAGCGTGACTCATCGTGTCCGGGTTGGGCATGGATGTTGTGTTGTTCTTTCACTACCCACATCGGCTCTTGAAAACATCGTTGTTAAAGGGGCGTAAAACCCTCTCACCAATATTTCTACATCGCAATGCAAAGCAATGATTTTTAATTTTTCTTTAATGTCCGGAACAATTTGTTTTGCAGCCCTGAATTCATTGTACATACCAGAACAAAATAATTTTCAGTTTATGTGTCATTGTAACCCGTAGTTACCGTCATTTCACAAGCACCACACTGAAATGTTTGTTTACGACACACGTGCGTGCCTGGATCGCTGGGCGAAGAGGGAGGAAAGATAAAGAAGGGAAAGACCGGCCTGCTGCGTTGCATCTTTACTCGCGCATCGCGCGCCTCACTAGCAACATTTTACCACATGGAACTTGCCAGATATTTACTGTGCGATTATTAAAGGCTAAGTAGCGATGAACGACTATGTTATAAAGTTTAATACTGTTCTAAAATATAATACGATGAATTTAAATCCAGCAGAAATGATTTTTTTATGTCTTTTAACCAAGAAATAATGAATTAAAAATTATTAAAATTTTTTAAAAAATTCTGTTTGAGTTATCCGAAGTCCAGGACATCGAGGTCCGAGTTATCGAGGGTTCGCTGTAAATAAATTGGATGGGAGTCTAGCCTACCTGGTTACAGAAACTATACTCACTATACCTACTCTACCAGCGGTGTTTCCAAACTAAGTACCTACAATTACATCTATAAACAAAAAAAATTTAATTAAAAAAAATTACAGAAAATTAATGTCCTTGGTTCTCACATGAGAAAAAATAAATAAATATACTAATAACAAAATTACTAAAATACTATTTCTGATAGCCAAATGCTACATAGTTGAGAATACAAACATAAACTACAACTACCATTGATAAGTAATAGAGTATAATTAATTGAAATACAACACATTTATAATCTTTGTCAGTAGCCAATAGAATTGCTTACGTAACTGTGCAGAGGCAGCTAGGGTCATCAACATTTCTTCTGTTTCTTGAACATAAATTTAACCTGTGCTTCTAGTATATGTTGTTGCTACCTTACACTCCCACTACGAGCTTGATGAGAATCTATCATTTCTGGAAGGAGACAGTCCATGTAAAACATCGTCAATTTCAGAAGCGTTACTTCCAGTCAGTGCTCGGAAGGAATTATTTCCAATGAACGTGTTCCTTTGATTTAGTTCATTTATTTTGCGAACGCATAGGGGACGAGTTCTTTACTTCAAATGTGAACAAAGTCCAGAACTTCGTTCTTAGGAGCTATAATGTTAGTTTGAGTTTCTATATTCGTTCGCTTAAACTAAATATTTTTAATATAAGTTTGTTTGCTATGTTTGTCATTAGTCAAAAAAATAAATTATGATTTTGAACAATAAACGAAAAAAAAAAAATGGGTTATGTTTAGCTACTAGGTTGGCGAAAATTACTTATTGTTGGCTGTGTCTGTGATGTGGCGAGAAAGCGACCCATATCGCCAATCACTTGGGGATTGATTTCACACAGTCAAATGGTTGGATGGACAGATTTAAAAAAGAGATACAATGTTGTGTACCATACACTGTGTGGCGAAATCAAAAGTGCCGACGTGGATACAGTTGAACACTGGAAAAATACATTGCCAGACGTGTTGAAGGGAGGACATTTTTAATGCAGATGAGACCGGGTTGTTTTTAATGACTCCCCAACAACACTAAATTTCAAAGGAGAGAAATGCCATGGAGGAAAATTAAGTAAACTGTGACTGACTGTTTTGTTGTTTGTTAATTTTAATGCCACAGAAAAGCTGACTACTATAGTTGTTGGAAATCTTTAAAACCTAGGAGTTTTAAAGACATCAAAACTTTTCCAATGACGTAGTTTGCCAACAATAAGGTGTGGATGACTGAAGCCCTTTTCAGTTCCCAGCTCCATGCATTAGATGCCAAAATGTTGGTGCAAAACCGCAAAACAATTTTGCTTGTTGACAAGTGCCCAGCTCACCCCAAAGAAATTGCCCTACGCAAAGTGAAAGTAGTATTCTTCCCTGCATACAGTACTACTGAACTTCAACCGCTAGACTTTGGGATAATTTGATTCAAGTTGAAGTACAAGAAGCGACTCGTACAGAAGGCCATCTCGACGCTGGATTCAGAGCAAGATCCAGCTTCAATGCATTTTCAGAGTTCTAACTGCGCTGCATTACATTGCTTGGGCATGATCAGAAGTGAACCCTGACACCATCATCAACTGTTTTAAGAAGGCTGGATTTCAATGAGATGGTGAAGTTGCTGCAGCCCAGCCAGAGGCAGCCAACACTGTGCCTTCAGTGTGGGAGACACTCAAGTCCTGGGGTCAGCATTGTTGATGCTGCTGTGGTCACTTGGGAAGTGCAAACATTGGAGGACATCATCGACCAGCACTTGCAGAACAAGGGGGACGTAGAAGACGTGGAAGAGTCCATACCAGTGTGTAGCTACAGCGAGGCACTACACGCTATGAACAATGTGCAATATCATCTTGAGAGTGTTAGGAACACCTCAAAACATCAGAACAAAATATCAGACTTTTTTAAGAGGCAGTGATAAATGATTTTCCTTGTTTAGTATTTTAGAGTAAGTACAGTTCTATATACAGTGTAATTATGTAATCTTTGGTTTCAATTATGACTAAATACATCTGTGCCAGCTGAGCAGTGTAAGTTGAAAATTTTTAATATTTGGCCATCATCTATAATAATTTTTGCTTAAGAGTGTTGCCTGGTTTAACAGCTGTGAGAAATGGGTATAGGGAAACCCATGCTAATGAAATTACATTTGGAGAAGCCAGTTTTGAATATACATATGTAATCCAAACAAAAACCAATTTGTGAGAAATGTTATTGTGAATCACTGTCCACAGCAAAAAATATTAATTTACTTTTTACTTTTTTTTCGTTGTGTTGTTAAACTTTCAATATGTTCCAGAAGTCAGACTATACATTTTTGGTACAGGAGTCTCTTGGAGGCAAGAAGGATGGATTTTTCTAAACAAAAAAGTCCATGGTGGCATATATCTATCTTATTCAGGAACCTCAAAAAAAGTGAATTTTAGTAAAAAATATTTGGTGCAGGGGCCAAAGTAGAATAGAGCGAACATACCATCGCTGGGAAGATTGCCGTCTATCGTACGCAGGGGAAGGGGGCGAGGTGCTGACTCTGTCAAGGCAAGCGAAGAGATAACCAGTAACATAATCGCCTGAGGATGCACTAACATGATATGTGATGGAGGGGGAAGGTGGCATTTGTCCTTGAGCTGTAGTCCTAGTCTTGTCATTCGTCATGTTATGTAGTGTAGTGCAGTGTGTTCTAATTGAATAGTCTTCAATTTTAATATAATGGTTTAACGTTGTAAATGAGTCGTTCTTCTTACTAAATTATGGTAACTTTTATTATAGTTCCCAATTCGAAAGAAACGTTAGCTATAGTTTACAACCAACTTCACTTTTTGGTGTACATGTGTATTAACCATTTTATAACTTAACAATTTAAAAAGATGTATTTATTTGTATTCGTACTGATCATTTCTTGAAGAATAGCTACATACAGCTATGAACTTCATTAGATACATAATTTGGTTACAATAACAATGATTTTGTAAGCTTACATACGTATAATAAAAGAGTGTCGAGAGATTACCGTATTTGTCGGCATATAGGACGACCCCGCATATAAGACGAGTCATGGTTTTGAAGGTACAAAATCTTGAAAAAAAAAGTAAATTACTAATTTTGAATTTCCCGACAGAAAAATATTTTTTTCCTTTGCCAGAAACATTAAAAATTTAATTTAAATATTTTCAATGCATTTATTATCGGCATGTATGTATCATAGTAGACACATAAATGAATTACATCGGCTAGTACTGCTCACCGCGTGCCCAAGAGCCAAGGAAATGCACGGCGGCAGCCGGCGATATCTCCATTTGCCGGCAGGTGTGCGCAACTTGGTAACGCCGGCCTGAGGCACGCCTCGCACTACATGGCAACGCCAGGCAACAACAGCTGCTTGCAAGGTCATCGCATTCCTGTGCGCTGTTGTCTGCTAGCCTAGCACTAGATGGTAGACACGTGAATGTGTGATACGGTACCTAGATTCTCATTTTTTCCGCCCAAGAGTCTTGTGCTTGCGAGACAAAGGATGAAAGCATGCGGACCTAGATCATTGTTTTCTCCGCCCGAGAGTTGTAGGCTGGCGAGACAAAGTATCTCGGCACGCGCTCGCATCGATCGCCGCTTAGCAGCGAGGAAGTGTCCTTTATTATGAATGACACTCATCAAAATTTCGTACCATAAATTTTATTAAAATAAACGGGGCACTCGTTTTCATTTGTGAAGAAAAACGCAATTCCTTGAAACATCATACAACTCCACAGCTTACAGCTTAGCTTTCAAAAGTTTTTGGCTACCAAAAATTTCTGCACCCTCGTATAAGACGAGTAGCAATTTTTGAGGGTCAAAAATATGTAAAAATTGTCGTCTTATATGCCGGCAAATACGGTAGTACTGCTTTTATCATAGGTCCTCACAGCCGGTGGCAGATGAATTGAAATGGACATGGAGCAGCGTCGGAATGCGAGGGCGGGGAAAACTGAAAGACCCGGAGAAAATCCTCTGACCAGCGAAATTGTCCGGCACGATTCCTACATGCCAAAATTCAAGGTGACTGCTGCCCGGATTGAAACACAGATAACATTAGTGAGAGGTGAGCGCTCTAGCCGTTCGTCCGCCACGGCACCAATAGTAAATTATATCCTTATGTCGTTATCGTATGGGTACATAAATAAAATGTTAATTCTACATGAAATTTGTTAACATTATGTTTGGAAACAGAGCCAAGATAAATTTGTTTTAATTAGACTAATATTAACGTATAGCAATTGACATTTTATTTCTAAAACTATAACCTATCATTAAAATCTATTGGTATTATGCAAAACAAATCAATCGGCTGCTAGTTTCATAGACAAGACACACAGGAATGATTGATACTGGACATCACACATGGAGGTAGTAGTATATAGAGATGGCATGTTCGGACTACCTTCATGGCGACGTATATATGCCAGTTTTGCGGGAACAAGCCGTTATTGTAGCCCAACACAAACAACTCTCAGAAGGCCGTTACGAAAACATGGTAAGTGAACTCCACTCGGCAGTATTGGTTACGTGATTATATCAAGTCGTCAGATGTTTATAACGTTTTTTTCCCACCGTACACAAATTCGAACAGTAGAATGTGCTGGAAAATCTGTCGCAGGACGGTATTATAATATCAAGTTAGAACAGTGCACAATATCCTTCTATACTAGTACAATATACGTATATGGCATTACAATTGCATACCAGAAATATCTACTCTATCGAGTAGATCTAGTAATTTTTTTTGTAAGTCTCTGTGATACTATTGACAGTTTGAATGGTTTGAATGAAAACCGCTACGTGTGTAGCATTCGGGTGTAAAGATAGAAAATATAATGGAAATAAATTTGCTACTGTGTGTTGCATTAGGGTGTCAAGATAGAAAATATAATGGAAATAAATTTGCTACTGTGTGTTGCATTAGGGTGTAAAGATAGAAAATATAATGGAAATAAATTTGCTACTGTGTGTTGCATTAGGGTGTCAAGATAGAAAATATAATGGAAATAAATTTGCTACTGTGTGTTGCATTAGGGTGTAAAGATAGAAAATATAATGGAAATAAATTTGCTACTGTGTGTTGCATTAGGGTGTAAAGATAGAAAATATAATGGAAATAAATTTGCTACTGTGTGTTGCATTAGGGTGTAAAGATAGAAAATATAATGGAAATAAATTTGCTACTGTGTGTTGCATTAGGGTGTCAAGATAGAAAATATAATGGAAATAAATTTGCTACTGTGTGTTGCATTAGGGTGTCAAGATAGAAAATATAATGGAAATAAATTTGCTACTGTGTGTTGCATTAGGGTGTAAAGTTAGAAAATATAACGGAAATAAATTTGCTACTGTGTGTTGCATTAGGGTGTAAAGATAGAAAATATAATGGAAATAAATTTGCTACTGTGTGTTGCATTAGGGTGTCAAGATAGAAAATATAATGGAAATAAATTTGCTACTGTGTGTTGCATTAGGGTGTAAAGATAGAAAATATAATGGAAATAAATTTGCTACTGTGTGTTGCATTTGGGTGTAAAGTTAGAAAATATAACGGAAATAAATTTGCTACTGTGTGAGTGTGTGTTGAATTTGGGTGTATAGGAGTGTGTGTTGAATTTGGGTGTATAGTTAGAAAATATAACGGAAATAAATCTGCTACTGTTACATTTCATGAATAAATAGGCATATTTGTATAGTGTAAATTATGTGGTTAAACAACAGGTAAACCTAGCGAACTAATCTGAAAATATGACCACATATATTGTTTATTTATGCATATGTACGTCACTGACGATGTGCAACTACTTGGTCATAGCAATTAATAAAACGAACAAATTTGCAGACAAAATGTTCAATAAATGGCAGAAACTAGTGCTGTTAGCTCAACAATGATTTCTATGCACAAATAGTAGGCGATGTCGGTACTCACAGAAATATGTAAACATGAACCGTGGTTCAGTTTAGCTTCGGTACGATGAGTAGGATAAGCCTTGTTAGGGGCCTGAGTTTGCCCCCCCCCCCCCATCTTAAAAAAAAAAGGAGCGCCAGATCTTTCATAAGAGTCTAGAAGTCGTTTGCTCCATTGACTTCTCAGTGGCTCATATTTTAGGAAGGGGGTTACCCCAGTTGTCTGAGCTGAGCCTTCCCATTTAACTCCGGACCTGGTCCTCCACTGGCCATGGAGGGGAGGAGAGGGTGTGGGCTCCGGCGGAGTGGGGGAGGGGAAGTGTTGCCTGGTGCTGGCTAGGCCAGAGAGGCTCACTTAAGTGTTGGAAGTGGCAGGGTGAAGAGATATCCGGAGTCTTTGCTACTAGAGCCTGGTGGCCCCGATGATGTCGGAGGAGGTGTTGGAGTTGGAGAGTATTGCCTTTCTCTTCGTGAGCGAAAGGGTAGCAGCCCGTTTGAGCTGAATGGTGCTGCTAGAGTTTGGAGAACTTGCAAACAAGTAGGAGAGCTAGCTTCTAGGACTTGGAAGCGGTGAGTGTGTGGCCTTTGTGTCGTTCAGTTATTTTGCTGGGATATTTTCCCATAGCTTGGGAAGGATTGCCAGCCGCCTGTCCGCCAACACGCCTTGTGAGGCCCGGAGAAATTGGGGACACATAATTGCTGCCCAATTGGACTTCAAGTGGATTAACCTCGACTGCCATTCTCCAAGTACTGCTGGATTTGTGGGTTGTATTTATCACTGAACTGCATGGAAATTGGATGAAAGCCATTGCTAGCAGTCCAGTTTAAACAGGAGGTTGAAAATGGAAAATGTGTTGTAAATGTACAGTTGGGTGTGTAAATTCTCGATGTTGCCATGTTGTAAAATTCTCATAAGTACAAAAACGTAGTTGTGTGCACTCGATTGAGCGGCAAACTATGGTGTTCGTATAAGACGTGGATGACAAACTGAGACTTAAAATTGTTATTGTAACTTTCATTTTTATTGGGATGTTATCTGAACATACAATTCATGTAATGTAAATGAGCGGAAATATATACCTAAGAAGTGTATTTGTGAGTCTCAAATTCTGGGTTTCCCCGAAGCAACACGATACCCAATTGCTATAAGCTTAGGTCGGGAGCGATCCTGGGACTTGCCCAGTGTTTAAATGAATTGGAATTTCGGGCTTTGGCCCGTTGTGTTTGTTGTGTTGGGAGCAGAGTTTTTAAGGGGACTTCTGCCTCATGGTCATGAGGCGGAGGGCTCGAACGCAGTCAAGTCGTTAAGTTCATATTTTATTTCAAAATTTTGTTCTACAAGCAATGTAAACTAAGATAAACATGGCACATCAGCCATTCGATAAATCATTTTTACTCTATTGCTCTTTCATGTAAAAAACATTGGCTCTTATGACGGAAACTATGTTTATGACTGAGCTACAGCGACCACGTGTATAATCGTTCGTACAACAAGGACACAAATACACTGACTTCAATTGTTTGCCTGCGCAGTATACAGCATGGCCACCCCCTGATATCACAGACACAGCCGACAGCAAGGAATTTTTGCTAACCTAATAGCTAAACATTAACACATTTTCTTCATTTATTGTACAAAATCATAATTTAGTAGTTTGACTAATGACAAACATAGTAAATAAACTTAAATAAAAAATATTTAGTTGAAGCGAACAAATATAGGAACTCAAACTAACGTTCAAGTTCCTTACAACAAAGTTCTGAACTTTGCTCACATTTCAAGTAAAGAACTCGTTCCCTATACGTTCGCAAAATAAATAAACGAAATCAAAGGAACACGTTCATTGGAAAACAGTTCCTTCCGAGCACTGACTGGAAGTAACGCTTCTGAAATTGACTATGTTTTATGTGGAATGTCTCCTTCTAGAAATGATAGATTCTCGTGAAGTTCGTGGTGGGAAAGTAAGGTAGCAACAACATATACTAGAAGCACAGGCTAAATTTATGTTCAAGAAACAGAAGAAATGTTGATGACCCTAGCTGCCTCTGCATAGTTACGTAAGCAATTCTATTGGCTACTGTGTAAGATTATAAATGTGTTGTATTTCAATTAATTATACTCTATTACTTATCAAAGGTAGTTGTAGTTTATATTTGTATTCTAAACTACAGTATATAATTAGATAAGTATTTAAAAAAGAATATTGTGTAGATTTTTTAGTGTTAAGGTTCTTAATGACTTAGTTTATGTGCGGAACATGAAAGGTTTAATAAACATTGATTTAACGATATAATTTAGTATTAAATCAACCTAAAACATTTACAGCCTATATGGCAATTGAATAGAAGATTATTTTTTACCAGATATCGTAAAGTCCGCGAACATACTACAGACAGACTTTCAGATAAAGTGCTGCTTGGATTTAGTCTAATGCTGGGATCACAATACCATGACGAAACCAACAAGACCGTGCTATCATGATAGTAGTAGCACGGCTAACATCTCCAGTATTTTGTCTAGTGTTTACAATTCCCAGACAATTTCTAGCAGTCATCGACATGTAGCCATCGGCAGTATTCAAATGACGGAATTTTCTTTAGTCAAATTTATTTATCTGCTTCCTAAAAGAAATATACAAAATCTTAAAATGCAAAATAAAACAAGATGAAATTCTTCGAAACATTAATAAAACTAAAATCAGATGGATGAATTACAGTTACATAAAATATTAATCATAAATATATAATATTAATAAAAAAATTAATAGGCCTCAACACTGATGTACAACAGTAAGTTCTACATCTTTCGAGCGAATATCCTAGAGCGTTCCATATTTCTGTAGGCCTACTTTGTAAATTAACAACTTCTCGCTAAAATTTTTCACCTCAAGCAAAGCTTACATATAAATAACAATTAACTTATTATCTGTTCAGCTAAAATTTACCACGCAGAGAAATTTGAGCATAATTTAGTTCCTTCAGATTAAATTTCTTTCGCGGCATGGGTCATGCACACCCCAACAAGACGCAGAGCATAAATAAATTCTGCTTTCGTCGGGCTGATGGGGCCGGGTTTTCGTTGGGCTGACATCACTGTGACCTTGATTTTCATTTGTCACAGTTTTAGTTTAATTTTGTCGTGTTATTGCTGCAGTGTCGGGTTATTGTGATTCTAGCATTAGAAGACTCAAAAAACTTGCAGCATACTTAGTTAAACAATATCAATGAGATACACCACACACCATCAATGGTGAAGTGTTGCTAATAATTATTTACCAAGATCAGTGACCTTTGTCAAAGGTTGTATTTATGCTAACAAGTAGTAGCGAAATTACCAGACAAATTATTTTTAGTTTGAATATTAAAGTGTATTAGTATTACAGTAATTTGCAATGTGTTTTTATGTGTTCCTCACCTCCATTTTGTAACCAAATTACTGGTGTGAAATGCCAATGAGGGGCTGTTGCGTGCTAAACGTACTACGAGAATGGACATTTCCTTTCGTAGGTGTTTTATAATATACAGCTCCTTCATAGCTCTTTCGTTTTCCTAACCAAGGAACCATTGCATGTTTAGAATCTAAAGTTCTCTGATGAAATTTATAGAAAGTGTGTGTCATATGTATACAAGTGCTAAGCAGTACTGTAGACAATACTTACACACTTTGAATGCTGTGCATGCTGTTTTATATATATATATATATATATATATATATATATATATATATATATATATATATATATATATATATATATATATATATATATATATATATATATATATATATATATATATACATATACACACACGCACGTGCACGTGCGATACATTATTTGTCTCCGAAAGCTAGTATGAACGAGACGTCTTAGTAAGGTGGTTTTTCTAACTAGTTTGGATGCTATGTTAGCTTGCACAATTTTTATGGCATATGCCTACTATTATTTGTCTTAGAGTAAGAGACTGTCTTTACGTGAAACTGATGCCAAATACAGGGACCAGCCCAGTAATAATTGTGTTGAATAAGCCAACGAGGAGGTCCAATGCTCAAATATCTTGTTTTTCTCCGTTTCTTTTACGACAAGTCATGGCACAGAATTTCACAGACACTGATACTTATTCAAGTTATTATCTTCCTTCCCCCGCTTACAATCCGCCAGTGACTTCCTCGTAGATAGCTCACTGCTCTCGTAGAGGAAGAGGGCAATGGTTATGGATGTGTAGTGTGGCCGGCTAAACGAAATACTACCCGCACAACAGAAGGCTACAGCAGGGAAAACCGGCAGCAGTGTTAGTACTTAATTTCATATATTTGTTTTGTTTGTGTTCTTGATGCTGCTTATTTGTAACTTCAAAGTGTCAAGTTGATATGTTATACAATATTTTTACTAAATTTTTAATTTTAACGATTATTTATTAACTATCAATTAAAAACTAATGAAATATAATTGCTGTAGTAATTTATTATTGTGGTGTTGATTCGAAGATTGTTTTTCATGCAATTTCCAGTAAAATTTTTACATGACCCTCTATTACACTTTCATCAAATTACACCATTTTCAGTTTTCCTTTTGAAAAGTGTAATTCAGGGGTTCTACTGCATTACAAAAGCGCTGCATTGTACCCACTCACCTTGGTGTCGGACCCCCAGTGCTCCAGCCCGTAGTTAGTGTACTGTTTCAACATGTCCAACCGCTCACTGGAAGATATGTCGTAGTGACGTCTTTCCGCAATCTCAGTGAATATCCACGGCTTTATGAGGGCCCCTCGACCAATCATCACACCCTCTATGGAAGGGCAACGCTCTAGGGCACATTCATAGTCCTCGTACGAAAGGACATCTCCATTTCCAAATACAGGAGTTGGCTTGGCCAAGGCTGCACACTGCTCTATGTAGCCCCAGTCTGCAGTCTTGGTGTACCGCTGCTCTCGCGACCTTCCATGCACCTGTCAATTACTCAAATTTATAACACCACGTAGACAATTTTAACATGTACAACCACATTTAAAAAATACAATCATAAATCAGTTCACAAAAATCAAACTATTTAAAATATTTTAACTGTATAATCCATCTCTGACGGTAAAGGATGCCACATTTGGTAAGTGATGACAGAGTGAAGGACATGGATCCTACAAGACAAGCATTAGACAATATTGCTCCTTTATAAAAGGTAAGATTAAAATCACTCATCTAAAACGGTTTCCTTTTCAACTGACTTCAGGCAACAAATTCTCCTTTTCATTTTAAACCCCAGTCTCCTAGGTGCCAGTCATAAATTCAGCAGGCTATATTTGGTTGTACACCCCAGTATCCTAGGTACTAGCCATAAATTCAGCAAGCTGTATTTGCAGGGTTCTTACAGCAACATACAATTAAAATTCAAGGACTTTCAAGGACTTTTCAAGGACTATCTACTAATATTTCAAGGACCGCAGTAAATTACACTTGATACGCCAAATTTCTACTCAAGTGTTTAAGGTTTTATTTACGTTTCTATTAAGGTGACCCCCACCCACCTTTTAGAACTGAAGTTCACCAATGATAAATGAACCAGAAATGTTCAATTTAATTTAAAATTAAAACATTTATATTTAAGGGCTTGTTACTGAGTTTTGCAGTGATTCCGAAAATATATTTTTTTTAATTGCTACCTATACTTATATCAAAATTTTGTTCCGCAGTTTTGACACTTACATGTTGTAACTTGTAGCGGAATATTTTTTCGTAGAAATTTACTTAAATGTTTTTTTAGATTTCCTCACCCAAAGTACCACGTTTTTTGTCGTGTAAATAAACAAAAACTAAGCAATTTTTTTTTTTTGCAGATGAATGGTAGATTATTTTTAAAAATGCATCCACAGTATTATGCATCGTGTGACTGCACATTGACTCAATTTTTTTCAAAGCTTTTGGTTAAAAATATTTCAGTTATTGTCACCGTCTGAAACAAACTCAGGAACAAGCCCTTAATGAAGCTCCTTCGTATTTATTAAAAAGTTTAATAAAAATAAATTACACTGAATTACAAGGTACTTTTTAAAGAGAGACATTTAGTTTTTAAAAAAAATTCAGTCTGTTTCAGGTTTCAATATAAACAAATATGGCTGATGCCATGTTCCTGCTTAAGTATTAGCACACATTAGATTATTATATTCCCAATTCTAGGTTCAAGGTATTAAAATTACCACGAATTACATGCTGTAACTGAATAAACAAAAAATAAGTAAGCAAAGTGAAATGTAGTTGTTCACTAATTGTGGAACCTACAGTGCGAGATAGTTGGTACAGAACACCACTTCGGAAGTGGTCGGGCAACTTCGACTTGAAAAACGTGGGATACAGTCCGCTCTGCAGCATGCACTGCACTCTAGTATCTCTCACACCTGACACGTAATTTATTTTTTAATACTCTTGTAAATACTGCATTCCATATGGGTCACTTTTCATTTTCAAAGCTCTTTTGTTTCCTTTTTTGCACCTCTTCTCTTAAAAAAAACCTTGCCATTAACTTTAGCAGATGCAGATTACTACTTGTTGCGATCACATAAAAGGCGTAATCTAACATGCTGTGGTATGCCAGAAAGTGTATCAATTTCACAAACCCTGCAAAACGTCTGTTATCATCAAGTGAATTATATTACAGAAATAATGCCTAGACAAAATATGGTTTCATATTTCTGAGTAAGGATTTTAATGTTAGGAAAATAGCTAGAATATTAGGTAGGAAAACACAAAAATTCAAGGACTTTTCAAGGCCTTTCAAGGACATGGTCAAAGTTCCAGGACTTTCCAGGACTGTAAAAACCCTGTATTTGTTGTAAACCCCAGTCTCCCAGGTACTAGCCATAAATTCAGGAAGCTGTATATGGTTGTACACCCCAGTTTCCCAGGTACTAGCCATAAATTCAGCAAGTTGTATTTGGTTGTACACCCCAGTATCCTAGGTACTAGCCACAAATTCAGCAAGCTGTATTTGGTTGTAACCCC
Source organism: Medauroidea extradentata (assembly GCA_003012365.1). Classification (NCBI taxonomy): domain Eukaryota; kingdom Metazoa; phylum Arthropoda; class Insecta; order Phasmatodea; family Phasmatidae; genus Medauroidea; species Medauroidea extradentata. The sequence goes on along the minus strand of PNEQ01066707.1, from coordinate 333 downwards.
AGTCTCCTAGATACTAGCCATATATTCAGCAAGCTGTATTTGGTTCCAAAACCCAGTCTCCCAGGTACTAGCCATAAATTCAGCAAGCTGTATTTGGTTGTACACCCCAGTCTCCAAGGTGCCAGTCATAAATTCAGGAAGCTGTATTTGGCTGTAAACCCCAGTCTCCTAGATACCAGTCATAAATTCAGCAAGCTGTATTTGGTTGTAAACCCCAGTCTCCTAGGTGCCAGTCATAAATTCAGCAAGCTGTATTTGGTTGTAAACCCCAGTCTCCTAGATACCAGTCATAAATTCAGCAAGCTGTATTTGGTTGTAAACCCCAGTCTCCTA
>PNEQ01066706.1:0-25641 GCA_003012365.1 Medauroidea extradentata | reverse complement strand
GAATGACTGATTATGTTATCATGTGTTTGTCTCGATTTTATCCATGTTTAACTATTATTCTCATTGTCATATGACTTACTCTTTGTTAATTTGATTATAATTGTAATATGTGTATGTATACAGTTGACAACACCTACATCCCCGAGTAGATTTATCTACTCAAATTGGGATAAACAGGTGGCATAGATAAATAAATAAATAAATACGCTATTAAATACTACGAAAAATACAGAAAAGCATAATGTAGCCGCTTTTCTTGGAACTACGCCCGTTAAGGCGGCTCCCTACATAGACTGCGTTTGTGTGTATGTGTGTGAGGCACAAAATCGATAAAGCTCGAAGGTAACCACGGCTGGCGTATTTGATGCAGTTTACCCTCTACGTGCAAGCCGCTCAACTGGCGCGCTAGTATTCATTTTCCTGTGAGACATTAAGCGGTCAGCATGTCACTTTGTTTGCGGGTAGTGTAGTTTAATAAAGTGCTTCTATTTGTGCGTTTTTCGAATCCGGTTGGTATATTCCCAGATACTTTAGTCTGGAAAAACCAGTCTTTGGCCGGTTTGATAGGTCCGAAAATCACATTTAATACACGCACGCCGAATTTTTAATCTTATAGCGTAATAGAGTGAAGTGTGTGTTCTTTTCATACGTGAAACATTTTGATGCGCGTTTAGTAGTTCCGTCAAAAAATAAATACTCGCAACTTGCTGCAACGGATTTCAAGCGCAAGTAGGGAATACACTTAAGAACAATTATTTAAGCTGTATCTACCTCCCTGTAGTAACAGCGTAGATAAAACTCATCATGAGGTGACAATGAACTAGATGTGTAGTTAAGAACAGAAAAAACAGGTTATCCCTTGAAAAAAAATTGCCCAACCATGGCAACCAGGCAAATTGCAGTATTCAAAAATACCGACCGACCGACCGACCGGTAATCGAACCCGGTTCATACTAGTATGAGGTAACCGCCCTAACCGCTGCGCTTAATGTGAACCCTGGGGCCAGTGTATTTCCTCAAATATACAGAGTACTTTCTACGTGTCCAATTTAGGGTATAAAATAACAAAGTTAAGCTACTTAACAATTATCTAACTGTTTTAACTGATCCAATAAATATTGTGCTCTTCTCGCTTTCAGTGAACGAGCCGGACGCGTAGTAAAAGCACGCTAACCCATCCAAAATGAAAGATAAATGGGATCCTCGGGTAGAGAGCGAACAGTCACAGAAGGGGCTTGTGAGTCGCTCGATCTGCCCGCATCTTGAGATGGATGAAGAAAGGTAGACGCTGGAACTAGTGTGTTCCCCAAGATGAAGTGAGGAGCGAACTTCTTCCCTGGCAGAGAGGACGGAAAGGTTTTCTCGCAGGTGTTGGCCCGGCGAAGAGTTACGGCCTCCCGCCGCCTTGCAAACTATTTCCATGCCCCTCCTTCCCGCCGCCCATTCCTGTGCCACACAACTTTCGGAAGGGATTTGCAGGTTCATCAACACCCCCGTGCTTCTAGGAGAAGAGGGAAGGCAATGCAGGAGGGGACCGTTCATTAACCGTCGCTGAACACCTCTTTAGGCCGCCGCTGCGGCCGCCGACGCAGATTAAGGCCCCTTCCTTCCTCGCGAGGAGGCAGTTTATATCGTCGACTAATATATCCTCGCTCTGCCACCTACCCTCCCTTTTCCACGGAATCAACGATTTAAAGACCGTTCATGTCCCACGCTGCCAGTCGGAGATTCATTTTGAAATCGGAAGAGCGTATTTGAAATTCCATTCCCTAGGCCTGTGCTACAGCCAAGAGTCCATCTATGACATAATAATTTAAAGTGAAATTAATGACTGTACATCGAACTAATCTTGTGTGCGTAAATAACTCTAGTTTGTTATGAATATATTGCAGTATCCTAATAATGAATTCATTTGATTCCCTTCCATTACGTACATAAGCTATTCAACTTTCGTTGTAAAGTTTATTTTTATACATTCTGAATTTTATTTTATTATTATTTTTTTTTCATGTTAGCTTCCTGCGAGTCGTGTGATATTTTAACGCTATCTCTTGCACCACATTCAAGTAAACTAAATTTCGAGGTCGAATATTGTGCACCAGAAATACGTCACTCCAGTAAAATGACTTTAAGAAATAGGTGTACTTTTTGACAGTTCTAAGGTTGTGCACAAGTGTTAATCACGAAAATAGATCATGATGTATTCATACGCCACCATTTGATTTTACCAGCTGTAAAGTTTTGTTTGCAGTCCATTATCTGTCAAATGATACTTGTGAAGCAAAGTGACATATGACAATGTTTTCATATATAAGATTTAAAGTGAAACGAGAAATACATTTTTACATGAAATATTTCAAGTATATGTTTGCGGAATACATGTTATTTACACCTTTATTAAATTATTGTATTCATGTTTAAAGAAGATCTTAGATTAAAATACAAGAAACGTCTGTTTGGCAACATTGCTTTATTACAAATTGCTAAACGAGAAATTATGTGAATAACAGTTTTGTTATAAACATGCCTAAGCCAGTAGGGTTTTTAATTAGTACACTTTTATTAGACTAAATATACGTGGCCCTAAAATAAGTATAGACATAATGTTTCACAAATTTTTAGAACAAAATAATTAGGTAAATTGTACTTATTTTAGAGTTGTATTCCGCCAGATGCAGCAGTTTTTCGGCTACCGAGCACGAATCCATTTCGCTGCTGAGTACTTCCTCACGAATATTATGCGAAACACGTATATTGTCCTGGTGACGCTACCTATTCGTTGCACAATTAATTTTAATCGTTTTTTCTTGCTTTTCAGTAAGTACATCCACGTGGTGTGAAGGAACAATCAGAAAATCGGCGGCACAGAATTAATTAGTAGTAATAGAAGCGACAAAACGTGATTTTTATCGTACTAGTTTTCTCTTTGGATTGTCAAGATGTCGGAGTTCATAGAAGTTTGGTTAGAATGCAGTTTAGTATGACCTAATATCTGAGGAAACTGACACGTAAGTAACAACACATTTACCAATTATAAATATGTAAATGAGATACAGACATATCACAGTTTGTTGTTTAAACCAATGCCTCAAATCCCATATGGCTGCTTTGTTTACTTTCACGTACGCCTCGAGAACTGGTACAATAACAATGGTCAAAAAGCTCCATTATGTTTCTTCTAATAGAATTATTATCTGACGTTGAGCCTCGTGTTGTTATGTTTACCATTTTTTAATATTTAGTTAATTTACGAACTAATTACAGCAGCTCAAGCACTAAAAGTGGTTATATAAACTAATGTATCTACGTGGTCTTGCTTATATTCCTATACGCCCAGAGAGCTGAACTGGAAGGCAAACATGTCCTGTTACCTCACGGCGTTGCATGAACTTTGGCAAACATGTTGGCTACAAGACACCATTATTCAACAAATGTGAACTTGAAAAAGCCTTATAAATAAACATTTCATAGATTAAAGCACTTATTACGTTGTAATAACAATTGTAAAATAATATTGCACTATATAAGTTAATATATATTTACGCTACATCAATAATACAGTCGACACTATTTTATGTCATCTTACCATTCGTACACTGCAAAAATAGTATAGTTGCAGGTACCATACTTCTGTTAAAATAGGAACAACAAAACAGTTTGGTTGTTGGCACTACTCTGTACAGTTTCTTCAACAATCTGCATTGTAGAAGTTACCATCTGGTGTGTAAATGCAACACGGTTCTTTATTTCTTCCACAGAACATATTTTTAAAGGAACTGTCCAGAGCAGTACCAACAACCAAACTGTTTTGTTGTCCCTGCAACTATACTCGTTTTTCAGTGTACAACCCTGAAACACTACAAGTAGCTATAAGTAAGGGCTTTGACCTTCTCAATATTTAGGACCGTTACATTGGTTGTATCTGCTTTCAAAATATTACAACTTTATTCTGAATACAGAAAAAACTGTGGCTGAAAATAGCAAACCTGTTGTACATAAATGCCTCTTTAATTTTTCATATTGGCTTCAAGAAAACAGCTCAATTATTGCATTTATCTTTGATAAATGAGCAACATTTCAAAACCCACCTCCACAAGAAATTAGTTGAACATATTTTTATTGAATGTTGGTGAGTTTCACGTCAAGCTGTTGTCGTAATTAATTAAAACATAGCCAGTCCTATTTTAAAATGAGGTAAGAAATTTGTTTTTATACGAAACCTCATCCCACTGTAATTTTTAATTTAAAGCAAGTCCATAAAAGCTGCTACTTAGAAGAAGTAGAGTTACAAAATTCTGCATCAAACGGGTTTATAATATTCATTCAGGAACAAACATGACTATTTTTAAAGTAACTGACGAAGTAAATTATTTACTTAAGTAATATTTATAATTAGATTGTTAAAATGAGGTACAACAATAAACCTGCCCACATTTCATTTTAGTTACTATCCTATCATTTTTTTTTCTTAATATTTCCTTTAAAACTCATTAAGGTGGGCTTGTATGGTTCTGATATACGACTATCTCTTTATTTAAGACACATTTACCCACGAAACATTTAATTTTGTACGAGACTTCTTGTACCAACAACGCTTTAAAAATATATATGAATACATCTACCGTTCGAAAACATTCCTCCAAAAAAATTATGCAGCGAGAAATTGCACTGAAGCAGATTACAGATTGTTGAAACTCGAATAAGTTGTAACTATCAAGCCACTTGTCTCCGATCACGGCGATACGGGTTCGATTTCCGGTGTGGCTGGTCCCGCATTTTTCACACGTGAGAAACGTAGCGGAATGCATTTTGGCCGACTGGTTTGCTCAGGAAGCTTTAATCCCTTTCATTCCGTTATGCCTCTATTTGGGGGGGGGGGGAGAAGCATCTCCTGCCATTCATCTTTGAGGGAACGGCGAAAGCCTACGGGACTCCAAAGTTGAAATTTACCAACTTAGTGTTCGATGCCCCATTTTTGGGTTCATACCGTGCTGAAAAATTATAATAAATAGCCAATCCGTTAGGGAAAATACACAAAAATATTACCAAAATAACTATCAAGAACTGCATTTCCTAAATCACTGTGAGTTTTTCTTTATTTGTTAATGTCCCCGTCATTCCAAACTCTTTTGAAATGTAATATGACACTTTATTGAGACAATAATTTACTCCTTTCTCTATGGAAGACATACAGAATGTTGAGAAATTACGTGTTCATATTTTGTGGTAAGAATTCTGGCCACATGAAAAGAATTGACCGACCAATAGAATCCTTCGTTACACACAAGTTGCGGGACATTGCATCGAAAAACTATGGCACTTTCTGTCGTCTGATCTTGTACAAGTTCCATCTTGCACGAAAAAATTTCGTATTGCCTTTCGTTAGAGATCACTTTTCGCCTGAGTTTTGTAAGGTGCACTTCGTCTCGTACACGGCGCATAAGGCCATAAACTCCTGTATTATTTTCAAAGGTTTGTAAAAGTACAACAAATGTAATCGTAATTTTAACAAAAACAATCTTAGAGTAAATGTAGGCCAAACCTATTTTTTTCATGACATACATTTTAAAATGTTGCTATTTGTTCACTTAAATAAAATTTTATAACGAAAATAGTCAGCCAGAATAAAACAATTATTTGCAACAATTAGGTTACATTCAAACAAACAATTTTCAACACATTTATGTGACAGTTTTGCCATAACCGGTATCTTTTAGAAATTTACAATAATTCGAAATAACGGCGTAAACAGAAGCCCGCAGCCTCAAAACAAAAAATAATCGAGATGCTGTAGCAAAGCGCAGGCGCGGACGTGACCCGGAATACGGTCTAGTGGGAGAGCCCATACACCAGCGCTGAATATTCCATTGACGCCCGCAGTGTGCTTGATGCACCGCTATCAGGGGGAGGGGTGGCCGGAGGAAGGAGGGGGGGGGGGCATTGTATGCACGTCAACAGCTGCGAGGGCAAAACTCGTCGGTGGTGCAGTGTCAACACTAGCTGCGCCACCTTGACTATCTGTCTCCCTGCTCGCGGCTATGCGCTTCCGTGTCGCACTTGGATCACGCTGCATTGGCTTTTCAGTCCACGTAAACATATTCTGAACGCTGACAAAACCTCTTACTCTAGTCCGCTTTCAACTTTTCAAATTTAATTAACGGCTTTAACTATTCCATGTTTCCCAGGAAATTTTTTTTACTAGCTTTAGTATGTCACGTAATGTAGGTAGTATTTTTCAAAATAAAAAACAATATATATAGGCCCGTGCACAGAGAGATTGTACCACGTTACGTATCGATAAGACTGCAAAGTGTAACTAAGTATACATTATTTCTCGTCGGCGATAGGTTATCTGTTTTTTTTTTTTTTTTTTCGGATCATCTGTCTTGAAGTCGTACTAAATTTTCCCCGTGGTAATAATTTTACTTTACCTTATTAAAAAAAAACATATAAAAACTTTAAAACATAATTCGTGTCAACTAATCTGATACACGCAGAAAATTACTGGAAAACTAATTTTACGTTTTTTCACTTCATAATAGATAAATTTTTTTCCCCCAAAATTCCGGAGAGAATTTACTCTACAAAAGTACTACTACAGGCCTTTAGGCCATGTTAACTTCGATACGATAATACATAAAAAAACACTTAATTATTTTTCTCATATGATGGTCGAATTCAGATGAATACTGAGATGAAGATTTAAATATTTAAGTTCCCATCGTCCTGGCAAGAAAGTCAGCTCTATATTTCGACGAGTTTGTTTATAGAAAATACTATCGCGTATTTGTACCACTTTAGAAGACAAATGTCGAAAAATCATTTAATAATTTTTCAGACATTCTTGTAAGAACCATTTTGATCAAAAATTATACCGATATTTAAATGGTCAATAGTTTCGATATAACAAATGTATATCGAGGATTTAACCAAGCACATTAGATTTGTTCCTTTCTGAGGCAAAATTTGGAAAAATTGTGGAATAGTTCGTGTATTTTCATAAGCATAAATCTGCAGTATAGATCACTATGATATCTGGAGGGTTTTCAAATAAACTGAGAGTTAATCGTAAAACAATTTTAAGTTTTTTTCACTTCTTAGATACGAACAAAGTGGTGCAACGCTAGAAGAAGTCATAAACGATACTGGCGTGTTTTCTTTTTCTCCGGCCCATTAGAGAACCGAAGTCAGCTTTTGAGCTTTTGCAGGCGAAGTAGATTATGTTTGATTATACATTTTCTAAATTAGCTCGGTTCCGTATAACGATACATAGTTCTACATTTGTATATGTAACAAAAGTGTTATGGGAACAGTTGGTCCACGCACATGTTGTCGCCACACTATTTCTCAATTTTCCTGTTTCACAGGGAACGTAAGGAGCTGAATATTCTCTCCTTGTCATGTCGGCTAACTGCAGACTGTAGAGGACCAATAGCTTGATACCGCTTGCTGACCTTGACTGTACTAGAAAACTGGAGAGCCAACTGGAACTTGAGGCGTCTCCAGTGGCGGCTCGTGGATTGTTGCCAAGAGCTGTACAGGGTTGTGCACTGGTTGACTCTACAGCCACTGACACGCTGATGTCCAGGTGCCCCTTACTACTGAGTGGTCACAAAATATTTAGTAGCCGGCAAATCTTTCATTGTCGTTGGTCTACGGCGCGTTCACCAAGAGTGTACAGTTCCGACTCTCTGCAGCCCCACCTGGTAACAACCTACGAGCCGCCACTAGGCGTCCGCGTCATTGCTGAACTGGGAGTATGAAGAATGATCAGAGTGGTGAGGAGGGTGGTTTAAATAGAAAACCTGCGGCCAAGTCCCCACTGATCGTTCTGCGTATACACTGAAATAAATATTTACTAAATATTTGATTGAACACGATGAAATAAATTGTCACTTGAACTAACAAAACGTTTTGCTACCAGAAAAAAAATTCCATAACCAAGACACCAGACTTTTGTTTACCAGACATAATAAGTGTTTTATTTGGAAACATACTTAAGTCTGAAAATATTTTGTTAAAGCAAATATATTAGTTATATTTTAGACGTAAACATTAGTTTACATTACGCCAACCAAACATTTATGTTTGTTAATGCCTGACTTTGTATTCTCATCTCGAGAGCTCTTTTTCCATTTCTGTGACAATAAAATTTACAGTTATATTTGTTAAATGATTTCAATGATGCTCCGTTCATGTAAGAACAATAATGACTGCTTGTACAGAAAACTTATAATAAGGACACAAAATCCAGTAATACACATATGCATGTCACGCGTTTTGTGAATCACATTGGCCTACGTATTAAACAAAGACAGTCGTCACAGTTCAGTCTGGTCGTGGATGCCAATGAGCGATCCTCAGTGAGATAGGTCGCGGTCTCGATTCTCAGAGCTAGCATCACTTACATTTATAACACTTCAACATAAGTATCCATACACAGCCTTACCAATATTTTGCTGTGTGTTATACCTGACGGTGAATTTGAAGGTATTAAAGTTGTTGCGCCTTTCAATTCAACCACTAAGTCTGCGAAAATCTACAAATTGCGTCGTAAGTCGGTTGCTGATATCTGCAATGTACACTAACATGAAGAGATCCAAAGAAGATCGAAACAAGAATGTGTCTATTTACGTGTCCTTGGATGGTGACAAGGGTTAGGATGGGAAATTGGGTTTACCAAATTCAATGTACACGTGCGTGTATCGGGCGAAGCTCACAGATCCAAAATTACACATTCAGAGCAATAACAGTTACCAGCTGTTGGCCTCCGACCAATAACACCCATACTTGCTCATCAAGTTGGGGGAACAAAGTAATCCCAACTGTCAACAGGGAAGATGATTCGCTTGAATCCTGCGACAATCATCCGGCAACACGGCGGAAAACGTGTGTCTTGCGTTTGCACCAAAAACCTATTTTTGAATAGTAGATATTTATAAACTTGTATTACTTAAGTAACTGGATGAAATTTTAGAAGAATATATGAACCACCAACAAATTATATGCACAAAGGCCTATACAGCACGTGAACGGCAAAACATTCTCTGAATGTAATATCTTATTTTTGGTCTATCCATAATAACTTTGACCTCATAGTGCTCAATTTGACGTAAAAAATGGTTTGTTTTTCATCACCAATGTTGGTAGTCGCGGCCATATTCTTACTCGCCATTCATATTTAAACATTAATTAAATACTTTTACCAGATCGTCGAGTTCAGGTCTGTTAGATTTTTTTTTGTCAAACGGTATGTTCGGACACACAGCATTTATGGAAGAAGCAGATTTCATAGCACTAATATTGTTACAAAATACTTCTTTGATTTGTAACTTTCTCCCTTTGTATAAATCGTTTGAAAATATCACCAACTTGTTAACTTAATTATAACGAATGAAATCCTAAACGTTTTGCACCTATATATAATTTCCCGTGCAGTACACGAACAGTAATTTAATTGTTTAAGATTCGGTAAGGTCCCTATGCCAAGTTCACATGGTAATCAGTTTTGTAGAAGAAGACTGTAACCATACTGTAACCCCGATTTCTAGTGAACACTTCTTGTCGTTTTATTGGCCACAGAGCACAATATTGGCTATCATACAATAACGAGATACGGACAGTATTAATCTAAATTATTTTATTTAGGGTTCAGATCAAATATAAACTATCGATTTCTTGCACATTTAGAGTCAAGCTTATTCGTCTCAAACATAGACCATGTAAGAAGAGAAACTAAACATTACGATTGACGTGGATGCGTCAAGCAGGCAAGCAAATTAGCGGGATTTTTGCTTAATAGTTTTCATATTCTCTGTGCACTTTACAGTCGTATTCAGAACTCAGTGATTTTTCATTTCAGGAACCACATCACTAAAACTATTTTCAGACAATAATTAAATTGAATTTTGACTCTAAAATCATGCGGTATACCAATTCATGGGTATACATTTATATCTATTATTTATTCAATAAACTGCGCGTAACAATAATATCCTCTTATTTTATTCTGTTGTCTTTGTACTTAAAATATCACTACTAGAAGTGGATCGGTGTCACTATAATGTAGAGATTGCATCCACTCCTCTGTCGCTCAGGCTATCCGGGTTCATGGCAGATTTTTCTGATGTGGGGGAAAGGCGGACGTTGCTGTTAGCCGACGAGTTTTCCCGAAGAACTCATGTTTACTCCTTGCATCTCATTGGACCTTATTTCACGGAATCTCTCAGGAAACGGTGGACGCCTACGGGATTCCATGTTTAAATGATACCACCCACTGTGTGATATTCTGACCTCGGGTTAACTCACTATTCCACATTTACAAAATTACTGGTAATAATCATCTTAGTAAAACTAACACTGGCAGACTGACTGACGACGCACAGCTTAAACCAGTAGGTCTATGAGAATGAAATGTTGCATAGAAGTTCCTTATAACGTAGGTGAACACTAAGAAAGAATTTTTGAAGTTTCATCACCTAAGAGTGTTAGATAAATTATGCATGTTTGCCATGGAATTTTGTCATTTTTGAAGTTAGGAAAGTGGAATTTAGTGTTTAGGCTTCTGAAGAACTGCGAAAGTAAATACCTAATAATAATACGTTTCGACTGATTTAATGGTTGATTTATAAAATGGAAGATGTCACGAATATATCTGGAAATACAAGTACGAAACTCGCTTATAAACTAACGACAAGAAAGAGATATTGAAATATTTACGTCGAAATACTGCTGTGCAGTAGAGAATTGAAGTATTGAATTTAAATTATTATATATATGTTTTTATTATTTAGGCGAAATTTAATTGTAAAACGAGAATATAATATTTGAGAGAAATATTAGGCACTTTAAGGTTGTAAATTGTTGTTCCAGATTCCAAGAATCAAAAGATTGGGTCCAAAGTCTGGATTTAAAATGAAAATATGGTATGTCATGAAGTCCTTTATGTGGTTATTTAATCCGTGCAATCTAAATTTCCTTTGCAGTTTAACGTTGATAGTTTGATAAAGTTTATATAGTCTTTATTTGTTTACGTGCAACGTATTTTTCGTCGCGACGAAAGCGTATAAAATAGAGAGCATCGGCATGGCAGGTTACCCAAAACTATCATTTGAGAAAAGTATGATGGTTGCTCAAATTTTGACGATGGAATATCCAATCGGAAACACGGATAGTTGAACAAATAAATGTTTAAGGACAAATATATTAAACTTGTTACTTACATTTAATTGTAGGTATACGTAATCTGTGAATAAAGCGTATTCTGTCATTAATAGTGTAACCAGAAGAAGTTATTTGAAATAAATAACGATAATACTGTCCACGCGTTAAATATACGTTTTATATTTGTGCATATTGGTAACAAGTAAATCTGTCCGACTAAAAAACTTTACAAAAGGTTTCAGAGCTAAGCCATTACGAGTTTGTGTAAAACTTCTACTATGAAATACCTAAATGTATAGTTTATTTAGAACAGCTACTATATTATATTTGACAAAAAGAAGTTAGTTTTAGATACAATTCCACGTTATGAACGAAACATGGCCATTCGAAAGAAACACTTTCTCCAGAAACTAGGCCGTTTCGTTTCGTTATCACAGCATTCAAAAAACGAAGATGGGCCGATAGGAATAATATATTACTAGTTTGACCTCAATATTGGATAAATAAAAATTACTGTGCAAAAAGAATATAAAATAATAACAACCAAAAGGCTTCGAGATATTCGAAGTTATTTTAACAACAGAAGTCTGAATAATTTAAAAACAATAACTGGAGGGCCAGAGGCTGGATGCTGGAAATAACACAAAATTTTAAATACAAGAAATGTCCATGACAACAGCTAATCTAGATTAGTGTGTTAACCTCCAGACAAAATTTTATCACATGTCATCATTAATCATATCAAATAAAAGATAATTTTAAAATTAGTTTTATTGAAAACAGTAAAATAGAATTATTTAAAAACCTCTTCTCTAAAGGAGAACACATCCCGAATCGTAAAGCAAAATTGTTTCAAATCAGACCAACAATAAAAATTTAAACTTCGGAAGAAAAATATGCATATAAAGTTTGGTGAACAAGTGACTAACTTGTACAGAATATTTTGGCATAGTTTTGTAATTTCAAAAGTTTGCATGCCGAAGCGCAGTCTAATTTGTAGTAATTGATGTAAGCCTTAGGATTGGTTACAAAGAGATTTGAATTTCTGATGCATTTGTAATAATTGTTAGGAACAAAATATTAAAATTAAAAATTCAGAACAGCATATACATCTATATTGATTTTCACTAAAAATTAACATTCGAAATATTCATCGCAAATTTTCTAGGTAATAAGAGTTATAGAAATTAAATAAACATCCAAAACATGTTCATATGAACGAACTATCCTGCTCAGTTCACCAAGTGATGTGAAATCTTTGTCCGATAAACGTTTATTCAAAATCTGCTAAATGCTTGTAGGTGATGTCTGCTCAGGAATTATAGTCAAAGAACGTTATAGGCGTCTGTACACATTTCAGGACCTCCACAAATCTGTAAAGCTTATAATTTGATGGTCGAAAATTTAGAAAATGGGTGCTTTTGCAGTCTTTTTTTAGAAAAACAATATTTACGCAGGATCTTAAAAAACGTATAGGTGGGTACAATACGCATTTTATGAAGTATTACGTCATAAAATGATGGGGTCACTGGTGCATGTCTAACAGAGGCAACTTACCGGCGAGACATGCCAGTTAAGTGATTTACGTCTAGAGGCTAGTATGAGGTATATTATGTGTGCGTTGTCGTCTTTATCGCTTCTGCAACCGTAGACCGCAAACGCACAAAATTACGTCCATACGGACAACCACCTTGAGATACTATTTTCGTAAAGCAAGATGTCATATCCCAAACACTAGACAGGGCGAGTGCGAGATAATAAGTAGTTTAATTGGAAATCAGCAACCATACTTAAAAACTGCCAGTCTCAAAGTACAGTTCCAATGAGTGAATATTTTCAGGAGTGATGGATGTTTCTTGTACTCTGTGTGACGCCGAAATAATATCTTACATTTTATTGCGGTGTAAGATGACCACGTCAAAGGAATACGTTTTTTCTTTGTTAAATATTCGCTCTCGTAATCGGCAAAACACATAAAATTGCAGTCTTTCAGAGTTATATATAGATCTCAAAACAATTATGTCTTGTAATTAATTTGTGCAATTTATTTATGTATGGCAATAATCATGTTTGGATAGCTATCACCAAAGCTATAATTCAAATTTGTAACGTAAAACTTTTATAGTTTCGTCAGGCACAAACAACGAGGGTAACTGAACGTATAGTTATAGAATACAACTTACTGTTATGTTACTAAGACACAACAAACAGACATGACATTGTGAAAGCAGATGAACTATATGTCTGGAATGAGTAAAATACAATCATGCCATGACCGTTTACGTATTTCCTGAAAACCTAAAATAACCGGAAAATTTTTACTTTGTAAATGCGCGTTGAAGACAACAAATGCTGGTTATCTGTAAAAATGTGTTTGTTATGTTATTATAACATATCTTATAGCTTATACGGAGACAAATGATCAGTAGAGCCACGATTTTATGGCGAAAAGATTTTTGCAACAATTAGTTTCAATGTGTCATGTGCACATCTACAGCTCTGTTACATCGTCTGTGATTGGATGATTTTACCCTCGCTTGTCTTGTCAAATAAGAGACGTACGGAGTCACAATAATCTTATTCTGATTGGTGCAGTCAAATGATAAACGTGTCTGAACAAAGACACGCTGCCATTAACCATGAAGTAAAGCTGCCGATGTGCACGAGAGACACTGAAACAAAGTGGGGCAAAAATCTTTTCGCGACAAAATCGTGGCCCTAATGATCAGTATAGCGCAATCTTAGCTTTCAGCACAAAACAAAGCTGCACAAAAAATAGGTTTGCTCCTTTTTCCTCTCTCTCTCTCTCTCTCTCTCTCTGTCTCTTTAGCAGTTCCTTACTTTTGCTCGTCAGTTAGCTCGTTCAGGGGTGAATTCAGGTGACCACTATTCCCCTCTCCGTTCATTAAACGCTCCAACGGAAACCACACACACACACTATCGCCCGTTTTCCTGGGGCGCGTGGCTACACGTTGTTTCCAGGGTGTAATTGGCCGGAACAGACACTTAACCGCGTGTTTCACCCTCTCTTGCTCCCTGGCTCACAACGCGGTCTTGTAACGTACACCCATTTGCCTGGCCTGCAATTGGTCGCGGTAACCGCCACCCTCCGCCAGCACACACCTATGCTTAGGGCCCGGTAGTTTTCGCGAAAAGATTTTTGCCCCACTTTGTTTCAGTGCCTTGCGTGCACACCTGCGTTCAACTTCATGAGCAGAGTCGTTATTAATTTGACTGTGCCAATCAGTATACGGATAAGTGCGTCACATCACGTCTTTGATTTGCGGGTTTAACCTCCAGACGTTGGATGTTACGGCATCCAATCACTGACCACAAAGCAGAGATGCAGGTGCGCACGTAAGGCACTGAAACAAAGTGCTGCAAAAATCTTTTCGCGAAAACTACCGGGCCCTACCTATGCTTCCTTGCTGATATCTTTTACTTAAAACAACCTATAGGCTGTTCACTATAAACTGACCATTCAGCAGAACTTGCAATTAATTACAAATATGTTTTATTGGACCAGTAGATGTTAACTTTTGAGGGTGTTGAAACGTTTACACTGGTTTTTAGTACCATGGAATTTTTCATATTAAAAATAGTAAAGGTAACAGTAAAACGGCTGAAAGAAAACTTTATACAGTGCTCACTTTATCGTTAACGGCCTACAGTACTCAACAATAATGATATTTATTTACTTGCGTCAGTTTCTCAGGTATTATTTATTCTATGTTTGTTTAATTATATTAACTAACTTTTAAAACGCGAAGCGAATGCCAGGGAGGCAAACAACAAAATATGTCAGCTAATCAGGGTCAAGGCGAACGTGCTGACGTCACAGAAATCTCAATGCTGATTGGTTGACATTTCGCGTCGGGGGTATTCGCGTCGCTTCCGTCGTGCCATTGTGATAAAAATTTTACTTACGTGAGCTGAATGTTATCTGTATTTACTTGTGTGAGACTAAAATCATAAAATGATCAGTTTATCTCCAAATACAACACAGAACAATACAGTTAAGATACCCATGTAAACAAATACTATTTAAAGATAACTCTTAACACATTGTCTGTTTTCTACTTAATTTTCTTTTTAGAAAATTAATATAACATTTATATCGTGGCGAAACTTAAGTAAGTAAAAACACGGTTTTTATGAAATTTCTCCCTTAACGCCGTATTAATTTCAGCTATATCGAAATTGAGAAATTAATAACTGAGTACTTCTGAAGTGAAAGACTATGAAATGACACTTTTATCAGAATTCATAACACGCCAGTATATTTAATAATAGCTACTTTAAGCATCAGATTTCAAAGCTTAAATTGCACATTAGTTTTAAACCAAGAAATCAAAGAAATATTTTCATGAAAATATAATTTAATTTTTATGAAACCTTCGTCATATTTTACATGACAGTACAAATTTCGATACGTTAATAAAGAGTCCAAAAAGTTTTCGTATTAAAACTTTAATCCGATCAAAAGACATATTTATGTCCTTTAAAAATGCTTATTACCGAGTATAAAATACAAAATATTGGCAGTTTGGTGCATATTTTACAAATTATAATTGATAATTAAGTAAATTTTTGATACAAAATATCCAAAAATAGTATATTACTGTTCGATGGCTTAGGCCACTTCGATATTAACGAAATGCTGATAATAGAAACGCCGCTTCAGCTTGAAAGTAAGGCAATAATGGTAAGTGAAGAATGATTTGTATCAGAGAGCTGCTTTAGTGTTAGTAAAGTTAAGGAGTAGGAAACCGTTCTGTAAACATAATTAAGACTTCCAAATTGAAACCGAACATATTGCCACCCAATAACAATGTTTGGTCAATGTAACTTCGAGTTTCTGCAAAGCCAAAAACTGTGCCTTATTCAAAACCCTTCCTACTGCATATCATAAAATTTCCGCTCTGAAATCTTAAACTGAAGCTATGGTAGGCCAACAGAGTTCCATGTCTAATTTTTGTACACATCATTTTTTCTCAATAAACATTCGTTGTTTAGAAATTAATATTACAAACAGAATATGAAAAAGATTCTTATTGGTTATTCTAATTGGCACTGTTAGTAAAAATAAACATCAACATGACCAAATTTTTCATAGGTGCATAGGCGTACATTAGATGTATGTAGATCTATGCAATAGTAGAGCAATCGGACAAATACGCTGACTGCTGAAATTCGAGAAAAAGAGATAAAATAGCACTCAAATTGTGGCAGAAACACAAACAATAACACGTTGAATGACGCACGAGCACTTTCACTCTAACAAAATGTTGTGTCGTTGTAAAAACTTTTCCCAGTATTTTCACAAAGGACTGCTATTTAAAATATGTATTTTATTGTTTGGTCTACCATTGATAAAATGCGTGGTATTATAACTAACTTAAATCCTAATGGCTTAGTTCCGTACGTCAGGAACAGGGTTGCACGTGCATACTTGATCGCCTCTAATCAAACAATACTAAGGTACTACTTACAAATCTAGTACGTTTAAACTAGAACATTACTTAAATATGAGTTGGGAGGATGTCTTCATGACAGAGTTATATGACCGTATGTTCCCAGTTTTAAACTGGGAACATTTGTAACACATTACCTCTGTAATACAGAATCCTGCAAAGGGAGATAAATGCAAAACATTTATTTTACACGAGAAAGCGAATATCGGTTGTCAAACAAATGCCGGAAGCCTATTAAATTAATTAATGGAGAGAGTCGTCGTAATTCACAAAGCAGCAAAAACAGTTTTTTTTATTCACTGGTCTCATTTTTCGTATCGTCACTGTCGACGAGACGTTAAACTTAGGGTAAAAAAATATTTGCTGATAATATTTTATTTACGACTTAGAGATATTCGCTGAAAACTTCACCTGAACGTAAAGAACGAACTCTCTGAATAAATATATTATGACATCATATGCTGAAGAGTTTCGCTTAAACTTAAAGAACAGACTTTCCAATCGCTTTTTTATGAAAGATTAGCAATGCGCCGTGGCTTTGCTCGCGTGTATTACTCATGGCAGATTATATAAAAAATATATTTGTACATCATATACGTAGTTCAGTCATCAAGTGTTAGAATGATAAATCTGCTAGTTGAACTAACTCTGCAGCAGGATACGTAACTATAGCTGTCCACGCGAAAAGCAGTCTTAAGTTTGTCCTTGTCACTAACAGCCACTTCGCCTGGGCCTAATTTATAGCATTGCAAAGTAGACGTTGTGGGGTAATTACGGGCACCTAATTGTAAGAGGTTAATCGAATGAAAAACGTCTGATTTACCCTGTGCACAACCATTTGTGACGGTGCCCTCAATTACATATTATCAAAATATGCACTTGAAGTTTATTGTAATTAGAATGTTTTGGTGGGGAAAGGTTTTGTGGAAAGATATTTGGTGCCCGAACCTTGAGATTAGTGGGATGATCTATGTGAACTGATGTTGTCGAGGAACCTAAGTGGAAAGTGAACTGCATTGTTCATTTTACCCCTTTTAAACGACTATAAGCTTATTGCACTAATTCGACCTGCTTCGCAGTTCTTGTGTGTCTGAATTTAACGTTCGCACGCAGTTTTTACCGAAATTCGAGCCCAGAACTACAAGAACTGCACACTGTAAAAAAAACTTCCTTAAATGTTTAGGAAGTTATTATCCCAGACGCAGTATGGGACAGTTACCATTCTTCCGTCTCGTAAATATGCAAACCTTTATAATTGTTACAATACAAGTCTGGTAACTTTAGTATTCATTAGACTGTTTTATAAAAAGGTTTAGGAGTGTTACCATGGATGTCTGGGAAACTATTCTACCATACCTACTTTCTTAGCGCTCCTACACGCACGTATGGTAAATTTACAAACTATTTTTTAGAGTGTGTGTCACGTAACGTTGAAATAATTCATGAAAACAAACTGAATTTAAAAACTAAAATATTCACGTCCTAGGCTCATAGAGATTGTACAACTCACAACACCTCGATAGGTTACTGTAGAGTGAAAGTTATGTATAATTTATTTCTCGCTGATCGCACAAGCTTTTCGGATCGTCTGCCTTGAAGTTTACAAAATTTGTTTTATTCTTAATAATCAAATTATCCTATATATTCAATTTTTTAATACTTCGTAAGCGTCACTCTGACCCGAACAACGCCTCAATATATTTTCTGGTTAGATATATATCGTGGATTGATGGAAACCAAATTATGTGTTTTTTCACCCTTTTGGGTGTCGAATTTCGAAATATTTTAATTTCACATCTTTGACATTTGTATAAGTATCCAATTAAAGTGCAAATCACGACGGTAGCCCGTTCAGTCGAATTAAATTCGATAATTCATTACAAAACGCATGTCACCCCTGTACAGTAGTGAGAGTTCGATTTTCGAAAAATCTTAAAACCTTCTTGCGATCATTTCTGTAATAATCATTCTGAGGCAAAAATTAACTGTATATCTCGATTGGTTCGATAGATATAGAGGAATAATCGAAAACACATTTGACGTATTTTTACCCCCTTAATTAAGGATTTTCGAAACGTCTTGGAGTCCTGTTACGGACATTTGTATACGTAACAAATTTAAATAAAAATCACGACGATAGTCAATTGTTTTTCAGTGATATAGAAGATTCACAGAAAAAAAACATTTTGCCTCTTTTTACAGATTGAGGGTCGAATTACAAAAAATGCTAAAACAATTTTTTTTTATTTACGTAAGCAACAATTTGAAGTTAATACCAACTCTCTATCCCAAATGATTCGATAGATATCGCTAGTTATCGAAAACACATTTAAGGTATTTTCACTCCCTTATATGTTTAATTTCGAAAAATCCTTAAATTGGCTGATATGCATTTTTAAGTGTGTCAGATTAAAGTAAAAATCACAATGATAGACCGTGGGGTTCGAGCTCTATCGACGTTTCTTCTGAAACACATTTCACCTCATTCACCTCTTAGAGGCCGAATTTCGAATAATCCCTTCTTAGTGCTCGCCTACGACCTGAGGGGAAACCACACAAAAAATTTCACGATTATAGGTCAAGTGGTTTGGGCTGCAGTTTGATATGTCAGTCAGTCAGTCAGGCAGTCAGTCAGTGTTCTCGTTTATATTTAGAGATGTAACGGAATCTACCTCGCTAAGTTTTGAGAGCACCTGATATTCTTAAAATTAATGGAAACAGAATTCGTCTTTCCTGTAGGCCTATAACTATCCCCTAAACTACTATCAAACACTTAGGCTGAATTATATTTGTAATTTGAAACTTCTAGTATTTTGGGAGTGAGTTGTATAATTGAAATATTTTATTGATTTATATACTTATTTTCGAACATGCTTTTTAGAAAATGATTTCGAATTAACGCCTTTCCTTTAAAATTACTCAAAGAATTAGACGGAACAAAGAGATAAATGCTGGTTAAAAACTAATTCCAGCATTAAATCTTACTAAGTGGTCGTTACAAAAATAATTTCGGAATATACACCAAACTTGGCAGTACATAGTACGTTTATTAATTCATAATATTTTTCTGTGAATTAGTATTACGATCGGTATCCTGCAATGATGCGTTCTGTGAATGTTTCACGTATGCAGGCGTAACTCACGCACTTTTCAAACAAACTTCTATCTTCTGAAGCTGTACTCAACGCCCCCTGACAATGTTAACGGCAATACGTGTACACAAATATTTAATTTGCAAAATTATCCCCGCTACACTCTAAAAATTTTTCAAAATTATCCCCGCTACACTCTAAAAATTTTTCTACGTCGATTTACGAAATTTCCAGTAAACATTTCTTCGGATACTTGTAAATTCACGGAAATTTAGTTCCTAATCCAACAGAAGTTTCCATAGAACAGTTTCATCACACGGAACTTAGCCACACTTACATGTATATAATGCTACAATTGAATTTCTACATAATTTTAGTTTTACCGGTGATGTTATTAAAATATACCCATAGTATTTATAGCTCATTAACCCGTAAATGTACTTTTTTTTACCGTGCAAGTCTCCGCAGACTTGTGTACACATTACGTTATATATTTACTATAGACATTTCCGGCACTTTTTCCGTTTATTAACGGTACATTTCCGTTAAACTTTACAACGGTGTACATGAGAGTATTTCAAGTGGTACCGAATGCCAGCGGAATTATTTTGTATGATATTAAGGAGTACTCAACAACAGTTGCTAAAAACTCTTACAAACATAAGGTGGCACTGTTAACAATAAATTTCATTGTTTTCGGAGAAGTGCTGATAAAAAATTTCGCAGAAGTGTCCGTTAATTTACGGAAGACAATTAGCTCCACTTATGGAAACTCGTATATTCACGCGACTTCTTTGGGAAGCAGGCACAAAAATGCGTACGGTTATTTTTTAGTTTCTTCTCGCAGTTTTACATATGTTTAATTAATGAAACAAAATTATGTATAATGTGTTACAAATAATGTTTCCGTAAAATAAACAGATATTTACGTAAAATTGTCCGTGAATTCACAGAACTGTTTTACAGTGTACAAGCACTCTTGAAGGCGTATCGGAATTTGTAACATTCCGTGCCCTATATGTTAGCCTACTACAATGTTATACACATTATAATATATTTGATTGCCACATAAAATTACGTTTAAATATGACCCACTGCAAAGTAACATTGACGCTAATGTATTTAGCTGCCTGTAAAGAAATCTTGCTGTGTAACAAAGCAAACGAGGTAAACTTATATATTGTGCCACATTTTGTCTTAAAACTGTTTTATTTAAAAAACTTTCTTAGCAGCAAACATAAATATTTTCCCAACATGAAGTTTGTGTTACAAATATCTTCTCCACGAACGTTTAAAATAGATTATCTTTAAAGTAAAGCAATTTTCGTTACCATCATTGCAGCTAAGTAACTGTACTCTGGCTCATATTTACAAAAACATTTTGTCATGGCAACGAAAGTGTTCTTACTGTGTATTGCTTATAGTAAATTATTCTCAATATATCTTAAATGTTTTGTAAGATATAACTGAGTTATTTCTTATCTTCTAATTTGATTGCTGTCAGTTAATATTGAATTAACTTATTATCTAAGAATGTTAAAAGGTGAAGTAGATTGAAATTCAGAGCATGAAATGTCAAAATGTTCATACGCTGTCAGGGATGTTTGCAGCGGGGGAAATGCTATAAATTAAATATGGCAGTGCACCATCGCACTTACTGTTCGTCCAGATGAGTTGCCTACAGGATGGCCACACGCCGATATTGAGTGCCTTAAGCGTAGCGGTTATTAGACAACTGAATCTCATGTTAACGTCGACCTTATAGCTGGGATCACAACCATCACGAAGCGTATGCGCGTATGTAGCCAACGTGTAAAAGTAGAAACACCGAGTGTGCATTCACATCCTTGCGTAGCGTGCGTACGTACGTCATAGAGTTGATCTATTTTCTACTTCATACGTATTTACGGTGGTGGTTGTAAATGCAGCACGTGCAAACGTAAGACTCAATAAAATATTAATTTGTACTGAGAAACAATTTATCTTGTGGTCGTTAATTATTTAATTCGATTCGAAAATAAAAATAAAGTACGATAGTCTGTTACTAACATTTTGCTTTGACATAAACAATTTCCGCGCATGTCTACATTACATATTGCTGTGAATTCAATCTCTAATACTTAATGCACGTGCTCGTGTTCGTACGTACGTAAAGTGTAGTTGTGAATCTGTCTTATCGCTTATAAGCGGGGTAATTCCAACTAGGCGACAGACCAAAGCACAAAAATTAATATTCGGGACGTTATTTCTACCGCAATCATACTG
This sequence comes from Medauroidea extradentata, assembly GCA_003012365.1. Lineage (NCBI taxonomy): Eukaryota > Metazoa > Arthropoda > Insecta > Phasmatodea > Phasmatidae > Medauroidea > Medauroidea extradentata. Next base: position 3,647 of record PNEQ01066706.1, on the reverse strand, counting down.
TCACCTGTCAAGCGGACAATAACTTTGACTAAGTTACGAGATAACTTATTTCTCTCTATGTGCCTCTTAAAAATAAGGCAACTCGAGAAGGAAAACTAATATTAAAGTCGTATCGTTTAAATAAATGTGCGAAATAATATTAAGATACTAATTCGTTGGACATTTGTATAAGTCAGTAATGAAGTATATGTTTCTTTAAAATGTTTAAATACTATTTAACGAAACGCAAAAAAAAAGTTATGACTGGCATCTACTCCCAACTGGCAATCTTCACCCGAGTTAGATCATAAATGAATATGTTGTGAGTTTATTCTCATGAAATGTTACACTCCACTGCCCTGTAAATACTCAGGCCGCTAAAGTTTTCCTTTCCCAACCTGTACTGTGTCGACTGGGGCGTACGTTTACTGACTGAGCCGAACTTGTAGGCCTCCATGTTTCATCCACGTTGCATATCCCTATCGATAAAGGGGTGATAAAAGTATGAATGTAGGAGAAAACTGCAGCTGACTACTTAGTCAAGCTTGTTGGAGTCTTATACATAATATTAAGAGAGCATTGATCATACTTCGGCGCTAAAAGCATCGTTTTAAAAGTACAGCTGTTTCAAAGCCAATTGCCACTAACAAAAAAAAAGCATTTACCAACTTTCTAAGCAAACATTTTTTTCGAGTAACATATTTCTGAAGAACAAACGCCGACACCCAAATCTATTACATTGAATTGCGACACAACAGTTATACGCTTAACGAATATATCGTTCATGGTAAGTGGTTGCTAATAAAGTTGTCAAACATCATTATCTGGGGTTAGATTTTCCACACTGACCATCATAAACATGTAGATTCTACATATTTCTAGCGATTACTTATGTACCATACACTTTCAGCCTCGCCGCGGGAACGTTTTGGATACTTCACGGCGTATACGATCTTACGGAGGGGCAAGGAATCTGTGCAGGAAAAGAGGTGCTGTATCCCCACACTCCAGAAACCCTTTGTCACAACTCCACAATTATACAACGTTGGACTCACATTCGGAAGTTCTGTACACGGCTCTGGATATTCTGATTTCTGTTTTCCATGATTTCTCGAAATCACTCATGAACGCTGGAATGATTCATTATGAAAGGCAAAGGCCAATGTCTCTCCCAGTTCTTGTACTTGTGTGAATCATGCTTAACTCTCTCTGCAGTGACCTTTCTTTCGATGAGACGTATTACTCGTTTAAGTAAGAAAGTATTACAATTATAATTTCTTGGTTTGTGGAATTACGCCATTGCTCATGTTTCGTTGATCGAACTTTTGTTGAATGCAAAGTACAAAAAACTGACAGAATTCCTCTGGGATTGCTTTTTCTGTTTTTTTTCTGTGTGTTTTATATCTGTTTTTTTTTTTCTTTTGTTCTGTTTGAACTTTGTTATTCAACACAAAATTGATAAGCAAAACATGAGCAATGGCGCATGTCTACAAACCAGTAAATTCTTATTGTAAACCCCGCATTGCAACAGACAATTAAAATTCTCAAAGAATTTTATACTGAATTGCTGTACTATAAATTATATTTTTGTTTAAATAAGAACCACTTCAAAGTAGCATTAGAGCAAAGATAAGTTTTGTTGAAATTATACAGTAATGGAAACTATAAATTCTATTTAGATAGTTGTCAATTGCAGAGATAGTAGAAAATCGCTAGAATTGTTCCTGTTCACATATTTTGCAAATCAGTGTAGCAGCCTACGTCTTGTATGATGAGCGGATGGTTATGTAGTTGTTTAAAGAAGAATAGCAAATTATACTGTAGCGGTGCACAAGAATTATCATTGGCCCAGCCAGATGGAGAACGCCAATAACGATAGAAGAACGACAGGTGTGGACATGTTATATTGAAGCCTAGGAGACAGTGAAATTTTACCCGTGATAAATCAGTATCTCTAACGATACCGGACTTTATTAATATATTTAGGTACTAATATTTTTTTCTACAACGAAAATAAAACTGTCTTCAAAGAAAACTTTCTGAAGAAATAAGTAGTTACGCCAAGTGTACAACTTAAGGCTTTTCTTCAGTGTGAATCAATATTTCTTTACTGCAAGCTAAACCGCCTGAAATAAAATAAAGACATTTGCAAGTTTTGGCGGCCATTGTTGACACTAACGTCCTGGCTTTCGACGTTGAACCGCGTCGTGGTGGTAGAGTTCACTGACGTTTCGACTCGTGTGCTTAGTTAGCAATCAAGTAAATTGATGTCCTTGCATAGAAGAATATGTTTTATCCTGTACTCTGTTGACAGAGACTAGCATAACGTAAGTCGCTAGATAAAAAGTTTTTTACCCCGCTATATTGCACCTCAAGTACCAAGGCAGATTCGAATAATTTAGAAAGCACGGGGTTGCACACAGATGAGTTGCTGGAATTCGCTGTACAAAAAAGAATTTTGCTTGCAGCAATTACATGTTAACCTACAAAGTAAAAGTTAGTGAATTAAAATATATATATATATATATTTGTTACGTATGTGTTGAATGGCACAGTCTTCATGAAGCCTACTGTACAATTTTATCTAAATAATTTTCTTGTAGGCAATCCTGTAAAATAGATTTAACGTACCCTAGAAATAATGAATATAAATTATAAAATATAAGTCGTGACTTCGTAAAGGTCGACGAATTATTTAATAATACCCTAGCACAGCGAAAAAATTAGTTGAAACAGATAAATATTTTCTTTTCAACAACGGTTTAAAACATTCGTAAACGCTACATTCGAGTGAGTGAGAGATTTTGATCAGTGCTTAACATCAATGTCTTTAGCGCAGGTGAGGGGTAACATGAGATGAGTATTGAGCAGCGCCAGAACGAAATTGTGGGGGAAACTGGAGATCTCCGAGAAAACCCGCCGACCAACGACATCGTCCGGCACGATTCCCGCATGCAAAAATCAGGGGACAGACCCCGTCGGGAAACGAACCCGGATCGCCTTGGTGGGACGCGAATGGTCTAACCATTTTTTTATATTAAAATGTTTGGTGCAAGGGCGATGCGGAAGCTTCTGCATCATCACTGCACCAAAAATTCCCCCCTTTAATGTGACTTATTGTGAGTTACACCAGTATGCTTCGTGAGACAATTTGCATAGTGACAATTTTTGAGATCCAATTGGACGAACACAAATGTACACCCAGCCAGACTTGGGAATCGAACCCAGAGCCCCCCGCACCAAAGCCGCCCGCTCAACCAACTGAGCCACGGGGGGTCGGCTCCATTCGACCACCTCAGACCCTCGTAACATTCGAACCCCAAAATTGAACACATTAGAGTTTCAGGTCTATATATTTTTTTTTACAATTGCTTGGATTAAAATTATTACATTCTCAGTCTTTTTCGTCGGATATCCCTTTAACATTGTTTAAAATAATGTACAAGCAATAAAAACCATTTAGAAATAGCTGTTTTTAGCCTACTTTCCTCTAGGAAAGATAGGCTTATGAGATCGTGCGTCTGTCTGTCTGTCTGTATGTCTGTAAGTCTGTATGGATGTATGTATGTCTGTATGTCCCCCCCTAATAACTTTTTATACAGCTCACGGTAAATAATGAAACAATTACAGAATATTATGCCATGACTGGTGAATACGACGCAATTTTT
>PNEQ01066705.1:9966-25743 GCA_003012365.1 Medauroidea extradentata | reverse complement strand
CACAGGAGTAATTGTGTGCATAACTAATTGTGTTGTGAGAGTTCTAGTTGATGACTGTTTTGTGTATTTCGTAGCTTTGTGAGCTATTAAATCCAGTACTTAATTTAACTCTTTTATTTGTAATTATAAGACCTCTATCCCAAAGAACTCATGGGAATTGCCCACATATAAAGTTTGTGCTCTCAAACTTGTAACAATACTGTACAATTTCTTCCTACTGTGCCGAAGTTTTCATCTATTGTATCTAGCTGCAACCTTTTGTGTCACACCCTCCTCCTCTTTATTTACACGCGGTGTCATGTAAAGTGTTGGTATATAACCTGGACTATCTGGTCTCTTGTAGGTGTACCGTTAACGAAATGTTAGCTGCAAACACGAGAGTTTTTATTTGGAGTCCGTGGGTTTCCGTCAGTCGTGTCGCGTTTTACTGCCGAAACCCACGCCTTTCGTCTGAAACACATACTGCTTTTCGTTAGGAAACGTGAAAAATTTCGTACCAGCAACGCTGTTCCTGTATGTGGTACTGCACCCCACAACACAACAATTTTGATTACTTTCCAGCGGATTGCTAGACATTTTTAACAAAACACAAAACGTTTTAAATTTCCAGGCTCCCACACGTTAAGAGACGCCGATTTTGTCAAGCTCCAAGCGGCGGCATGAGCTCGCGTCTCCCACTAGAAGCTAACCAAGTCTGTCGCTAGAGCACAGCACGTGCCATTCGCAATAACGATTGCTTGGCGCCGTGCGCCTTGAAACATTTCTCGCCTCTAGGAGATATTCAGTGGTAATGCTTGTCATTATATGATGTAAAAGTAAAGATATAGATGTTTGTACACGCTTATGCCTTTTTAAATATTATTTACTTTTTTTTTTTCCAAAAATCACTGCCGAAGCATTAAATTTCATCATTTACGGCTGCGAGAAAATAAGATATTCAGGTTACTAGAGGACCTGAATTGACCATATACGCGTGTAACTATTTTTTTATGCTATTCGTAATCAGACATTACTCACGTACGTTGATGAGTTTTTGAATAGTCTTCAATTGCCCGAAGTTTTGCTTTCATATCAGGTACCTGAGTAGGCGGCAATCTTAAGTAATATATAGTTAGCAGCCACTGAATTAAAATGGGGTATCAGAGTTGAAATCAGTTAATTGTTAATTATTAGAGTGATTTATCGCGAAGAATACTTGACTAGCATTTAGTGTAGTATTTATATAACCAGTCTTTTTTTTTTCTTTTTTTCGTTATTTGTCTGTTACTTTTTTTAATTGGTCAAATCAGAATTCAGGTATATTTATTCTTAACGATTGCCTTTTGTTTGAAACACTTTTAGCATATAAAACAACTGTCGTACCACAAATGTAAGGAGCAAAATGCTTACGTTGTTACGGAGAATGTTCTGGGACAAGATATTTTCGTGAGTTGTCACATTTTAAAGCTAAATCAAATAAAGTATTTTCTACATACCATTTATAGAGTAATAAAATTGCATTAAATGAATGTTCGCCTTATAAACTAGCCGACACTTAGGGCCGGTTTCTCAGTGTCTGGTTTTTTTCTGATTAGGTTCCGATTAAATAAATGTGCTGGTTACAAACGTTTTCTGTTTCTCATTGCACGGCAAGAAGTAGTCATTTATTCAGTTGGCCATAACCGATGATTGGTTTAATCACAATAATATGTTTCGGTTACTTGGATGATCAGAAATTTTAAAGTCAAGAAGGAGAATATTTCCACAAGTTCAGCTGTTACCGTATATTCTCGTTTACGTGAAATCTTAGGAATATGAAACACGCAGTGGTATGTAAATGTAAGCTTAGTTATAATAAACATTATACTAACTTGACCTAATAACCGTTGCTGCAAAGGCGAGATAAAAAGTTTAAAAAATAATTGTAAAAGAGCCGTTTACGATTGATTTCTATTAACTTTGCACTCCGCTTATATTATGTGTAGGATGAATGAGTGGTGCGAGGTCTTGAAGTGAAGTTTGCAAATTATTAAAACATGTGATTAAGGTACGTTGTGAAGCAGTTCAATTTTAATCACCATTTAATCGTTATGTTTAAACTAATCATGTGATTATATTACAAACTCTTGAGAAACCGGTCCTCTGGCTGATTGTGTAGGTATGGCTGCTTTGCGGACATTTCTGCTTGAGTTTAGTTACTAAGATATGTCTCGGCTCCGACAGGGATGCCATGGGTGAGAGAAGGCCTGGGTGAATTGAGGGCCGGCAGCTCTATCCGAGAGCCCAGATTGACGCCCAGCCGTAACGGTATGAGATGAAATAGTAGTGGAGCAGAGACGCAATGCACAAGGACGGCTGGAAATTGAACATCCTCGAAAATCAAAACCACCAACATCTTTCGCTCACACAGCAGGGGAAATGCAAGCGCGGAGCGGTATTATGACAACACTTTGAAGGTCACCCTCAATATTGAGAGCAGGCCGACATACATAACGAGGGGGCAGGGCCACCGGAGGGGTTGTTCACCGGACCGTCAGCTGGGGTACCTCCTGGTCGGCTAGGACGCCGTCCCTCTGCTGACCAACTCCGTCGTCCGAGGGCGGGACGTCTGGGACTCCGCTCGTGACCCGGGGAGGTCACGACAGTGCTCACGCGCGATAACGCCAGAGTGTCGACGGCGCCAATACACAGTGGTAAGCCGCTTGGAACTGGGTTCCCATATACTTCAATTAAAGCTCCCCTATATTCAGGCCTTCAGCCAAGATTGTACGACGCCCATTGTAAAGCTGTACTGTGCACTGTCAATGTCAATTAAAGCCCCTTCTAGTCAATATTGTGGCGTCTGATAACTATCCTTAATACCTGGTAGTTGTACATAGGAGTCAGTTGAGTGGTGGAGACAGTAGTAGCCTCCAGTCTGAGCACGCCACCCTTATGTTCACCCCGAGAACCAACTGGAATAGAGAACAATTAGAACAGAGGTGAAACAGTACGAAAATTGGGACGCTCTTACCGGGAACCGAGCACGAATCTACGTATAGTGGGAGAAAACTGGTCTGACCAAACACCACCGCGAACTCTTACTGATGCACAAGATAAATCCTGTAACTTAATAAAATACTTTTTTTTTAAATTACGAGGTTAAGGCGTTGTGCCGTCCCTTAACCACTAATATATACACATATGTGTGTGTGTGAGTAACTGCTAAATTACAATATTAAACATTACTATCTTTAACCTACTACGAAAATATTTTTTTTACATTTAACTATCCGAAACGTTAGGGCCTATGAAATGAATAGTTTTACAAATTGTTTAAGCATAGTTACAAAAGATGAAGGAAAAAAATACACAACGGAAAATGCCTTAATAAGTAATACTTATTCATTCGTACCCAAATTCAAGTAATTTATTTATCAACGAATCACATTTATTCAAGTTAGATTGTCGTATTCATACCGGTGAAAATAAATACATCAGCATACGCGCAGTTTTACGTACACATAGCTCAAATAATGGCAGATTCTCGAATTACATTAATTGTTAATCAAATGTTTAACAATACTTATTGTGAATTGCAGTAAATATCTAGTATATATTCGTAATAGAATATGTGGCACGACACTGGAGTAGTAGTGGAATACAGGCGGAGGAGAAAACGGTTCAACTCAGAGTGAACCACGCCATATCATCCCCCATTATTTGCGTAGAAATAAACATTGGAGTGATTCCCGATTTGCCTGTACTTGGGTTAGTCTCCGAACCTAGAATTAGTAAGCTCGCGTTGCAGTGAATCAATTGTTTTTACCTACAACACGAAATAATTAAAATAAAAGGTCGCTTGAAAGTCCTCGAAACTTTTACATTAAACAAATTTAATCAAGAAGGTCCACTGGACCCCGTCATTTAGAATTTCTGTAGGAGTGTTATAGTTTTAAGAAAATCCGGAAGTACACTGACATTTTTACGGATATCCCCCATTTTATTTTTCGGAAATAATCTTCTTAATGTAAGCAAACAAAAATTCTTGACGTTAACCAGTTTATGGGCACTTCAGTATCGTGTAAAAAAATGTTAAATCTGAAAGTTGTTTTTTACGTATAATATAAGAATCGAAAATAATTCAAATGACCATTTTACGTGACACCCTGTTTGTAATCCTAATTTTCTTAGTGTTGAAACTGAGTACACTTTGAAACAAATAGGCCTATTTATAGCAAGAACAACACCAAGTATGTTAAATCACAAATTTATAAATCAACGCGTTCGTTAATTTTTAACGATGAATACATATTTAGATACACAAATGTACAATATATATAAATAACATATATGTACATAAAATATATGAATATAATATATATGTACATAATATATATGTACATAATATGCGTGTATATTGCGCTGTGTGATTGACGATTCTTCTTAATTCATGGAAATTACCTGCGATATTTTCACACTTCAGTGGCTTGCATAAATAAAATATGTAACGATGTTGGGAGAACTGAATCACGCTTCGAATATTTTTGCATCTGTGTTTTCAAACGAATTCGAAGCAAACTTTCATCCTTTTTTATTTTTTCCTCAGGGGAAAAAAAAAGGAAGAGAGAGGATTTATGTGCGAATTCGGCTTATCGATCTCCGTGGTTGTGGCGTTGCAAAATGGAACAAAAAAATATGTACACAAGCAGAACTTTTCCTTTTGTTTCGCTAAACTTGAAACTTTCTCTACTGAAGTGTTAACGCAAAATCAGTAACAAAGTTCTTTGTGTCTCGACTAACCTGTAAGCCTTGATAAGCAGAATTAGGTTTAAATTAAGAATACAGTACTTACCACGACATTGGATGTAAATCTGTTTCCTTTAAGAAGCAAGACTAACGACCAGCAAGGTTTTTGCCTGGCAGTTAAATTACTGTGTTTTTATTTCTGACAAAGTACCACAAACAGTATGATTTTAAGAGTTGGATATTACGTGCATTTTAGTCTCGTTAGAAACTGTAAGTTGTTTACTCAAAATAAATATGCTATTTTTGTCATAATTTTCGACAAATATCTTGTTTTATCAACCGTAAAATATCGTCAAAAAACCGACATTTTACTAAAAATTTTCATTACGCGGCAGTTATCCAGAGGGTAGATAATTTTAATCCCGACACAATCGTTTTTGATTCATAATTCATTTACAAATTCTTCTTTGATTTAGCGTGTAAGCATGTTGTTTGTCCAGTTGTTTGGTTTTCAACAACATATTAAATACACGGGGTAAATTTCCCTTTTCGTTTGAACACTGCAGTGCATATTTTGTTTGTTCTATCCAGTTACATAATACCAACCAGGCATGCGTCATTTAGGATTAGCCTACATGGAGGGTGATGGAAAAGAACGCAGATTTCACGATAAATGTTAGGATTTTATGCAAGTAAGCACGGATACAACGTTAATATCTGAACTTATTAAATTTTTCCCATGGTCATCTTTAAATTAAAATATAATGTAAATCAATGAATAGCGAAAATTTTGGCATTCAGTACGTGTGACAATTCAGTGCGTGAATGGTGTTAGGACGAGGTACTTACAGACGTATTTGCATATATATTAAAATCACTCTATATAAAATGGCTAATGTATCAAACCACAGCCCAAAATGCTTGACCAAGAAACATTAATTTTTTATTGTTAGTTGAACACGAAGAAGGAAATTTAACACCAGAAGGAGTAAATGTGATGAAAAGGTAATGGAAGTTATTTCTGTGAATCGTCTATACTGGAAGTTCGAAAATTCGTATTACAAACTTCAAGCGTTAGTAGAGGAAACTGAGTAGACAAGATTCTTAATAGGAAGCCATGTCCGGAAACGTACAGTTTCCGTGCTGCTACCATTACCATGTGTCGGATGTGCCGGTGTTGTTTGGCGACCGTACAGGCAGTATGACGTCAGAAGAGTACCATGTCAAATGAGATGTGATGCAAGGTACAGAATTAAGTGATGTTTGACTCATCACAGAGGAAATTAAAATTTATTTGTTGACAATATCAGTGTAACAGAAAAAACTTTCATTTATCACTCTAACACTTGTATCAACAGCTGGAAAAACACATTTATGGCTGTATCCCAAACGTAACTTCTCACTACAATAGAGGCTTGATGTGACGACCAGAAACATCGTTGCACAAATTGTACCGACGAATCATGTTCCGGTACACTCATTTTATCACACCAGGTGTCCCATTAATCTCTTGCGCAGCGACCATAACTCACGCCACCAGTTCTTCCTCGGTCTCGACAAGAGTCTCGTATACCGTAGTCTTCATATGGCCCCACAGGAAATAGTATAATGGCGTTAAGTCCGGCGATCATGGGGGCCACGCAATAGGACCACCCCGGCCTATCCATCTCTGCCCGAATCGTCGGTTAAGATGTTCCCGAACATTGCATGGAAGGCGTGGTGGTACGCCATCGTGCTGAAACGACAGTTCTTGAAGGAAATGCAATGGCACGTCATCCAAGAACAAGGGCAATTCATCCTGTAGGAAGATCAAGTAAGCAGCACTCGTCAACCTGGTTGGAAGAAGGTACTGCCCGATTACTTGACCGTGTAGAATGCCTATCTACAGAGTTATTGAAATCCTGTGTTGGAATCCCCTGACATGTGTCGTATGCGGAATTTTGTCTGCCCAGACATGGCTGTTTCGAGAATTGAGAACACAATCCCTCGTGAATTTACATTCTTCGTGGAAAGTGGGTCTCATCCACGGGGGTAGCATAAGGTCTGAATGAGTGCGAGGGGAGTGAAGCCAAGAGGGGGGACAGGTAGCCACTAAATTTGCCAGCCGACATACTGCTTTAACCTCAAAAGTACACATCAGACAGGTATTTTTATGGTATATTAATGTATTATGCTCTTTAATTGATGTTTTAGGTTGAAAACTCTATATTTAGCCCTGTTTACACATATCCTAACTAATATTTTCTCAATTTGTTAGTTAGTCGGCCATATTGATACCAGCCACCACATCAAGCGTTTGTTTGGTTACAATTCCCAGCGACATGCTCCATCTGGACCCTTCTAACATCTCTGGTCTCATCAATACAACGGTGCAGAAACCACGTGCAGAAGTTAACATCCAACGGACGCGCAATTGTTCGCGTTATTGTTGACGGGTCCTGCTCAACGTAGTGCAGTACAGACTCTTCCAATTCGGGGGTGAAGTGTGTCTTTGGAGATCCACTGTCCCTCCTCTTAGCTGTGAAGGTACCTCGTTCTCAGAGCCGTCGCACAGTTCTGGCCAAAAGGGTATGCGATGGAGTCGTGCGTTGTGGAAATCGTTCTTGATACAACCGACGAGTTGTTCTTCGATTCCCTTCCGCTGCGCCATACACCAACATCATGTCCGTATATTCTACAAATGTGTACTGAAACATGTTGATCGTAGACACGTGAATGGGGCTGCAGGCATGATATCACAGCAGGGTAAACGTCACATGCCATCAGGTGATCTTCTACCGTCCTATCCGGTTGCAAAATAACACCGACACATTGTATTGGCTGTAGCACGGAAACGGTAGGTTTCCGGACATGGCTTCCTGTTCAAAATATTGTCTACTCAGTCCCTTCTACTAGCACTAGAAGTTCGTGATATGAATTTCCGAACATTCTGTACATGTCGAACCCAACATTTCTTGTGACTCCAAGTGTTTCTTGAAATTCGTTCCCTAAAAAATTGAGAATGCGTAAAATTAGTTTTTGAATACTGTATCCCATAATCCAACCACTTGATATATCACGGTAGCCATTTGTAGTTGGTCTGTAAAGGTTTTTCTATTAGATAAAATGAATCAGTTATTTCGAAGAAAACTTCTATAAATACGCATTTCACTGTGGTACAATCTCTTTGTACATCGGTAATATTTTCTAGATTTTTTTTTTTTCGTACAAGAATATGACTCATAGTTTACTGAAAGTAGTGAATGAATAAATTTACTCAAGACATGGGACCTGAAGACATACTTGACTGTTATTCACTGTTACAAAATGAGGACACAAGAATGGAGATAAACAGTTGAAGCTCAGCCGGATGAAAGCTATTTTGCTTTTCAGAGTCGTAGAAGCAAGCAAAGTTTTAAAACTACCGCCAACATATGCAGTAAATATCCTTTCATCCCCCTACATGTAAGGACATCGACTGACGAGTTGTATTTCGGTCCTTCTGCAGGCAACCGTCAGACATTTATGCGGTGATCTTTCTTTCGACCTAAAATCTGCAACGAGTTTCGTGAAAGTTTTCATAGCGTATTTTTCACATGAACACACTTAATAAGCTATGAATTTAGATAAGCGCCTGAAAACCCTGATACTTTGCTGTCGTCACAAGCGACGATGAATTACATTACATAAAGGCTCTGTCTTGACTGCTATTTCAGCTCTTAAGGTCGTCTTTTGCTCGATCACCACTTGCCTCATGGCCCTTAAGCACAAGACGCCCAACGTAAACGACTCATCTAAAAGGTTACCTAAAACCGCTACTCTTATACAATGTTATGACCGGGTAGTACTGATAAAAGTATAGTGCTTGCCTAAAGACAGCAGTTTAGTTTATGCCATGAAAATCTAAGAACTAAGGCTGACTTTTATAACTCCCCAGCATACACATAAGAAATGAAGACAACAGATGAAGACTTGTATATCTGGCTTGTAACGATTCATAAACGTTATTGTAGGTGGTACGCCGTAAAGTAACCACCCTTTGAAGACCTCGTTACCTGGAATAATAACTGAAAATATAATATGTTGTGGTTTAGACGTTAACTATTGAGTACGATACAATCAATATACTTATATTGTTACATTGGTTCTTATGTTTGTATTTAAAATTGGCAGGCAAGTGTAAATTATATTAAAGAAAAAATACAAGGGTTTTAAAAGTGCACCTATGTAAACACGTGTAACAACTATACGGACAACCCCGTTTACATTCTGACCTTCGTAAGGGGGAAGAAGTGTCGTAATTTGGGATATTTTTCATTATAATTTTTGTTCCAGTTTACTTTCTAAAAATTTAACTTTGTAAGAGCGTAAAGTACGTACCAACAGAATTGATGATGATACAAGCAATAGACGACTTGAAAAGAGGCGGAGCTGCCTTCAGCCAGGTGTGGGAAACAATTCCTATCTCCATGGATACCGCAGCCGAACATAACCTTCATTTAGCTGTTTGGCTTCACATGTCCCGGATGAGATGTACGTCAAGAAAATTGATTATTTGTTTGGAATTTGCCGTTTTTTCAGGTAAACATTAATCTTATGTATTTGCGTATCTTAACCATGAAATTGAAACTAATATTTTACCCTTGCGTGCAAATCTATGAATGCGCAACATTTTTGCTTTCTGCAATTACCAACTAACAAATCAGCATGTTTGTAAACAAGCTTTGTTTCCCACAGTACTTTTCCCCTGCGGTGACGTCAGGGGGCGTGTACTTCAAGTCGTCCATTGCATACTAGTTCTATCAAGGCATCTGAAACGGTATCAAGTGTACGGGATAAATTTACACACGACGTCCATCAGTACTAACTTTAATAAATAAACCATGGGGTATTTCTCTGTCTTTTAACGTAGACAAAATTTTAACAATGATACTTAAGTATGTTTTATTTCACTGTCCTTCACCCTTAACGTGTGGCGAACTATCTAAGCGGTACCTAAACACGTGCTCCTATCGAATCGGTTATAATAGTTTCTAACAAGTTGGTTACAGTACATGTACGTGATTTTTTCAGGCGATTAAATATAAATGCGCTACATTTTCAGATCCAAGTTACTTGATGCCATAACGTTCATAGAGTTTCTTACCTTCACAAACAAAAACAATAAATAAATAATTATTTGTAGAAACATGCAATCAAGTTTAATTTATGGATAAGAAAATATGTTTAAAAATACCTGTGCCTTCTAACGACTCGGTGGTGAACACGCCTGCTAACAAAATCAGACCCGCCATATTTAGAAATACTCTTGTCCTATAATTGACAAACTTCCCCTTCACCATGAACTAGTGACTATTTGCTTGTTCGTCTTTCTTAGTTCCTTTAAAGTTCCATGATATAATAATTGTGGGGGGAAAAAACTCACGAAGGTCTTGATATTTAACTCTCTCCGCAAAAAAAAAAAATAGAAAAGTTTAGGAAACCCTGACAACTACTTAGGATCTAGCTAAAAATCACTTTTGGTGCTTAGTTCTTAAGAATAGCATCCAAAGAGTGTTACACGTGTGTACATCCATCTCGGAGCAGGTTTTCAGCTTGTTTTAAAAATTTAATTTTTCGCTGCCGAAAACGGGTGTTTTTACGATTTCTGTTTAAATATGAAAATATTGGCGAAGAATACATTAAAAGGACGTAGGTGTGTAAAATACATTTTTTTAAATATGACGACATAAAATGACAAGGTTACCTCTGAATGCGCGTGCTGTGTCGTCCTTACCTCTTACGCACTTAATTCTTTGAACGCGCATAATACGTCCACCTAGGCGGCTATCTTAAGACTGTGTGGTATATAAAATTAGCGCTAAAAGCATCAGTTCAAAGTTGTAAGTTTCTCGAAGCCGATTTGCAAAAATAAAAAATAAAAAATAAACACAGTAATCCTAGACAATAGTTTTTGCCCACTTTCTGGGAAAATTTTTTCTCGATTAACGTATCTCTGAAGAACAATATTTGACGCCGAAATCTCGTATGTTTCAATGCGGGGTCGCGGTTCACATCAGTTTCCAACGTTTTTTTTTTTTATTTTAAATTTGTAACGAATATTTGTTTTTCTTATTTTAGATATAAATTATGATTAAATCTTCCTCTTAGGAAAATTTTGTCTCTCTCATAGTTTTTGTGTAATGAGTCGTAAACGTCAAAATTTGCACTTTACGGTTTTATGTACGCCACTAAAACCAACTGACATACCAAACCGAAAAAATTCAGTGTTTAACATTGCTGTAGGCTATGATTTGACATATATAAAAACAAACAAATAAAATACTTTTGTATTTAATAAAATTTGCTCCGTTTTGAAATGAAAATAAAACAATTCAAAAATTTTTTTAGTAATACAAAAAATATATATATTTTGTTTTTATAGGTCAAATCATAGCAATCATGTCAAATCGAAGAATTCAGCGCTTATTTATCTACCACGCCCTCTTAAGAGGCCTCCCTACCTGCGCTTGAAATGCGTTGCAGCGAGTGGCGACTATTTTTGTTTTGACGAAACTAACGCGCATTATACCTGTGTATCTACGAAAAGAACACACACTTCAAACTATGTCTCTACAGTTTCAAATATTCAGCACGTTTATTTAAAACATAATTTTCGGCCCCTCAGAATGGCCAAAATTGGGGTTTACAGACTGCCGTATCTGTAAAAATTACAACCGGATTCGAAAAATACAGCTATAAAAACTAGCGTTAGACTTCTGAACTACGCTGGCCACAAATGAAACAATGTGTTCGCCGATTAAGGGCGCGGTTCTCCTCAGTTTTCAACGCCTTTTTTATTTTTATAATTGTACCAGATATTTTTTCTTATATTAAGCATATATTTTGATTAAATCTTCCTTTTAGGGAATTTGTGTATCTCCCATAGTTTTTTTCGTAATGAGTCGTTAACGTCAAAATGTGCACTTTACGGTTTTATATACGCCACTAAAACCAACTGACATACCAAACCAAAAAAATTCACAGTGTACAACAATGTTGTAGGCTGTGATTTAACACATATAAAAATATATTTTTGTATTTCTAAAAAGTTTTGAAGTTTTTATTTAAAAATTTAGCATTTTTTATTTTAAAATAGTTTTTTTTTTTTTTTTTTTTTTTTTTACATATTTCAAATCATAGCGTACAAGACTGTTATACACTGCGAATTTTTTCGGTTTGGCATGTTATTTGGTTTTAGTGGCGTACATAAAACCGTAAAATGCAAATTTTAACGTTTACGACTCATTACGCAAAAACTATGCGAGATATACAAATTTTCTAAGAGGAAGATTTGACCACAATGTATGTTTAAAATAAGAACAAAATATCTGGTACAAATATGAAAATAAAAAAAAAAAAGACGTTGAAAACTTAGGTGACCCGCGCCCTTAAGGGTACTGTGTACTGGTTTGAAATGTCCGTGTTTGACGCGCGGTAACAGCGGAGTGATAAGAGCCATAGTGCCACTCTGGACGATAGTCACATGGTCTATATTCGCAGCGCGCTAAACTGGCGTGCAATGTTTTCGTAGAACTCTTTTTCCTATAGGACTTTAAGCGGTGGCCCTATAATTTATTTTTACATAGTGTGAAGTATAAACCAATGCACGCACCTCATTTTGCAATTTACGGATTAAGGTCGTATTTTCAGAGTTACAGCAGTCTAAAAAAAGCCGTATTTAGCCTTTTCCAGAGGCCCAAAAATCATGTTACTAATAATCATATTGAATTTTCGAAAAGTGGCATACGTAGTTTTAAGTGGGCGTTCTTTTCATAGATAACAACAATAAGAATTAGTTTGGCGGTTTCGCGTAAAAAAGTATTCGCGTGACACGCCACAACACCGTCCAACGGCTAAGTACACAGTCCTCTTAAAGTCGCACAGGAAAACAGGATAATAGTAACCACTGCAGGCCAGCTGAGTGGTTTGCGCGAGGAGGCTATAATGCATTACATACGTCGGTCAACGGCACCCTTACCGCTCCTGCCTCACAAACACCAACGCAGTACGTATAGGGAGGCCCATAAAGCACTAGTGTTAAAAGGGAAGTGGCAAGTAACAATTCGATAGAACGAAGCCAGCCGAGAAGCGCGCAGTGAGATCGATCGGGAAAGCCTACGCGTGCGTAATACGCGAAAGAGGTTTTAGCAATCAGACTGCGGGAGGCGCCTAGTGTTACTCGTAAGAGTGGAGGTATCTCGCCGAGATATCCTGAGATGGAAAAATTGTTCTTTTTCGAGGGAAATTGTAGAGAAGGCATAGAAAGAGGACTGAGATTGGTTAACTGCTGTGTGCTTCGCTCTATAGTGGACGTTTACGAAGTCGCGCGGTTAGCCTAGGTGCAGCATAATTTCTACTCGGGGTTGTCTGAGCCGGCTTAAGGGCTTGGGCCCGAGTTTCTCGGCTTTCGAGAGAATTATTTTATAAAATCTATACGAGAGTCGATATCGTAAAATTGCTTCGTAACTTTTTTGCAAATTGGTTTTACTATGCAATGTAATTTTTCGAGACAAACTGTATGATGAGTATAGCTAATTTATCAATTAAAAGGAAATTTCGTTAATTAACTAATTAGCAACTATTTTGCAGTTTTCTGGCCCGACAAAATTAGAGTATGCAGTTTAAATAAGTCGTAACAGAATTACGAAGCGATTTTACGTTATCGGCTCTCATTTATGTTTTAAAAAATAGTTGACATTAAATGCGAAGAAACTCGGGCCCATGCCCTTAAGGTTAATCCTACTAAATGTTAGAAAGAAACTGCGTTTTCTTATGGGAGAGCTTGGCACAGGGAAAATTTCTGCCGCTAGTATTCGCTGCTATCGATAATGTACCACACAAATACGAAACCGTAGTAAAGTGAAATTTAAATAAACTTGGGAATTATAGAAGTCATTTAATATAATTTTAAAAGTAAAGGAAATAGTTTTTCGCGTTTTAAATTATCAACTTAAAATTCGGGAAACCTCTGTGATTGGTCAGCTTGGTTCAATGCTGTTACCAGAGCTCAAGCGGCAGACATTTTCGGCGTGACAAACTTATAACATTGATTTTCCTAACCTGTAGTAGGATTAACCTTAGCCGGGTCAACAATGATGTCAACGTACGACTTTGCAAATAGCGTCTGCAATGACACGAATGCAGGCGAGGATATGTTCTGATCCCTGGAACAATGGCTGGTCAAGTACCAACCACGGTCGTAGAAGAACAGGTCTGGACAAGCCTGGATATTTGACCCCCTTGTTGTTTGGCTGTAGTTCACAAAGTTACCGCGAATATTGTGTTTTATTGGCGCTGATGTTACGGCGGTCGGACTAAACTCCGCCCACTTCCTTTCCACTAAGATAAACAATTTATCAAAACGTATTTTTTTATCAATTTATGAAATACTTTCTTCGCTCACAATTTTAAGAAAAGGCTCCAGCAATCTTTATTTACTTTATAAATTTAACAATGGAAAAAGTGGATGGAGTTTGAGTCCGACCGCCCGGAAAACAGCGCCAAAAAGTACGACATTCTCGGTAACTTGACGAACTACAGCCAAACAACAAGGGGGTCAAGCAAAATACGTTGTTAGATAGGCGAGTGTCCAGACCTGTTCTTCTACGACCGTGGTACCAACTGTCCCGCGTCTGTGATTCCACGTGGCCAATAGAAATCGAGTAATTGTTCAACATATTTTGCATGTTTCCGTTTCAAGGACTACACTAAAACCAACTGATATACCAAACTAAAAAAAAATCACAGTGGATAAAGACATTGCAAGCTACAACGTCACGCTCATAAAAATTTAAGAATTAATATTATTTGTGTTAAAAAAAACCGCTGAAACTAAAAATAAAAATTTTAAAAATTCAATATTTTTTTTTTTAAATACAAATAATTTTTATTCTTTATTTTTATGAGCATGACATTGTAGTCGGCAATGTCTTTATACACTGGGATTTTTTTGTGTTTGGTATATCAGTTTGTTTTAGTGTAGTCCTTAAAATGGAAATGTGCAAAATATGAATTTAACAAGCATTACGCGAAAACTACGAGAGATAAAAAATTTTCATAGGAGCCATATTTAGTCACATTTTGTGTCTTAAATAAGAAGAAAATATCTGGTACAAATAAAAAAATTAAAAAAATGGCGATGAAAACTGCAGTAGACCGCGCGCTTACGGAATCAGCCGCCATATTAAATTATTTTATTTTTCGCTCTTATGAAATTCTGAGAAGAAAAATATGAAATTCGTTACTACAATATCAATTCTATCTACCTGGCGCTACAATAAAAGCATCACAGTTCAACTTTAAACGTATGTTTAAGTCGTAAGCTGTCGAGCAAATTTAGAATATAAAAAAATTACTCGACTAACTACGACTTTATACGTTAAAAATTCAACTGCGATGATTTTATTGTAGCGCCATGTAGGTATAATTGATATTATAGTTAGGAATTTCACGTTTTTCTTCTCAGAATTTCATAAGAGCGAAAAATAAAATAATTCAATATGGCGACTGATGCCGAGCCTTAAAAATAATTATCGCCTAAACAATGGAAACATTGGAGAGTGCCTTGAACTGTAGCAGGTAACTTCTCGTGGAAGACAAAAGTCGGGCGTCGTAAGTGATGGAAGTCAGACAGGTCATGTTACAGAGTAGGTGTGTGTGTGTGTTCGGCTGTGTGCAGCTCGTTCTGAAGGGAAGCGGAACAAATTCTGTTGCGGCATGCGTCCTGCGCGCTGTTTGAAAGGGTAGGTGAGGTGAACGAACGAAAGCGGGATAACGGCTCTGGCCTGGCGGACGGAGAAACGAGAATACGAGTTATCTGTCCTGCCATGTTAAAACAAAACAAATACGGTTTCCCTCGTGGCAGGGGAAAAAAAAAACATTTCTAGCCCAGTTTGCCACGTGGAATGAGGGGAAGTAAAAACTGCTGGAAGGAAGAAAAAAGAAAGATAAAAGGATCAGTTAAAAACGTCCCTCTGGAAACTTGAGGCACTAAAAAAAAAAAAAAAAAAAAAAAAAAAAAAAAAAAAAAAAAAAAAAAAAAAAAAAAAA
>PNEQ01066704.1:0-25643 GCA_003012365.1 Medauroidea extradentata | reverse complement strand
CGGCTCGCGTCGGTTGGACCGTCGCTCCCCCCAGCCAAGGTGACGTCACGTGCCTCGCTATCGGGCGGAGGCACGCGGGCCGAGCCACTGACGTCACCTGCAGTCGCCCTGCCCTCGCCCCCCTCGCCCTCCTGTGACCTACTGTGTGGTACAGTGTTGTGGTTGTTTACCATGTCGCCCTGTCCAGGTGTACGCATGTAGGTCGTGACTACCTGCTCAAAGTTCTCTACATCTATAATAGAGTCTTCAGAATCTGAGTTTGTCGTACCTCGTTGAGGGTATTTTGTCATCTGTCTCCGTCCATTGCTTACCTACCGCCCCACACCACTCGTGGTTGACCACTAAGGTAGCCAGAGGGTGCGAGTCGGTTCCGCTGCTTGCTGCTGCTGCTGCTGGCGCTCTTGCTGGCACGTCTGCCTCCGACGACAAACAAACAACAACTTGACGATGAGGAGACTGGGAAAAATATGTCAACAACCTAGTCAAGCTCTTGTTTGACGCCAACCTCCTCGTCACTTGCCCTGCAGGCTTTGGTTCAATTGAGCCAATCTGGAGACAGCTTCTGAAAGATGGTCCCGCCCCTGGAGGATAGTAAATTCCTGTCATTGCCATATTTATTGCATAATTATTTACTTTCATTCAGCTGCACTTTGACAAATGCCCTACATATTTTTCTTAATACCTATAATGCCTTGTATCCTAATTATTGTAACTATTCAACATTTGTATCTTAAACACTATAGGTTGGCTTTTCTCCCGTCTCGTTCAGCAGCTACGGTGGTTACATGAGTGGTCGAGTAAGTGGGAGAGGGGAGCGAGAAGGCCCAGACGCTCGCACCCATTGTTTCCACAAAGACAAAGTATATACATTTCGGTTTTTCTTAAATAATATTCTGTACATAGATATTATCGGCATTCTGCCACGATGGCGAGAAGAATGAATCATCACATGGCATTTTTATGTGTAGTTTTTTAATTGCTTACAATTGATGGCTATTATTGCTCTTTTTAACTGGGGTAACGACCACACAGCACGTCACAATTTTTTTTATGTCGGCACAAATGATTTCCCTTTAAAAGCGTAATTTATCGTAAAAAATTACCATTTTTTGAAATAATTTTATTCAAAATATTTACCTGGGAACTCCTGAAATAGCATAATTTTGCACCTAAATGTACACATTTTTCCGGGGGAGGACTCCCGGACCCCTCCTAAGATAGTTGCTTAAATCCGCCACTGTGTCTTGTTATGTTAGTAGGTACCTATCTCGTAGACCATACTGATGTTTCGCTGTACCTTGTAGCAGGCATCTTCAGGCTGTGCCAGTCAGTGGCGGGTATGCGGGTATAGAAACGTATTCGGAGGGGGACGGGGTCTGTTACGTGACTTTATGGATTGTAGTATGTAACTTAATATTATTATTAAAAAATACCAGTCATCTCAAACTTGTGTTTGATTTCTCTTACAGAAAATTAAAAATAACATACATACAAGTGGGACACATTAAATGTACTTGGTTCATCATAGAACAAAACTCCAGTTTCCTTTAGGCGACTGGGCATCCTTTGGCGACATAATGTAGAACACAATTTTGGGGGAGGAGGGGGGATTCTGCCCGGCAGCCCCCTCACCCCAACTTAAAACCGCCGTGACAGTTTGCTATCTACCCTGAAGATGCCTGCTGCAAGGTGCAGTGAAACTGAAAATGTTTAATTAAATTTTCTAGAATTTAATGACTAATTCAGAATTTAAAAAAATTAATGAAAAATAGCAATCCTTGAAATGAGTTTCCCAACTTTGTGAGTAAATATGTTGCTAGTGTGACAAGTTTCTTGCTACTCTTTATGATGTAAATTTGTAACTTTGATTACAAATTACACTAAATAAATATGTCTCACTAGTAGCAATTTGCTCAGAAAGATGTTGAAAACTGTTTATAGGATTGTTGATTTTTTTTTTCAAGTTGATTTTTAAATTTCTACAAAATTATGTAAATATTTTCAGATATAAATTTATGTGTACTATGCCTTGTTAAAGTATTGAATTGTTTTGACGTATGTACCAATATGAGTGCTGTTGTATTCAAAAACTATTAAGTTTTGATTTATATGTATGTGTTGTGTGCTGTGCACTAGTTATGTATGACGACTTAATGACAATGTGTGTTACAGTCACCGCTGTGGCTTAACTGATGAGGATCTGAACCGGCGATGGAGCCAACCAAACAAGACTTTGCACCCAGTCATCTACCACACAAAGGTATTATTCTACCCTAAAATTATAATTTTGTCATTTGTTAAATCATTCCTGTTAATTTTTAAAGTCTGAAGACAAATTATTATATCTTTCATAAAACTATACTAGAATAATGTTGTTATATACATATATTTGAAATACTCCATGCTGAGTGCTTCATGGATTTTATGTCTGATTGTTAGATTATTGCACTGTGTAAACTTTTGTTTATTTTGAGTTGTTCACATTTGCTCGAATTGAAATGGTACAAATACATTACAACCCAAGTCTGAAAGTTAACTGGTACAGAAGGAAAAGTTGACGTGTCCCTGCCTCTGCCTGGGGTCTTCCCTCTCGGTGGTTTTGGAGTGTTAAAGGTGACACAGGGGGAAGGGGAGAGTGGGCTGCTACCCCGAAGGGAGCGAGCACCGGGAGGTATGGGCCGCTTCCTCGAAGGGAGCGAGTACCAGGGATAGGCTGCCACCCCGAAAGGAGCGAGTACCAGGGATGGACTGCCACCCCAAAGGAAGCAAGCACCAGGATACGAGGTTGGGCTGCTACCTTGACGGAAGTGAGCACCAGGAGGTGTTGGGCTGCTACTCTGACGGGAGTGAGCACCTGAGGAATTGTAGGTAGACCCAATAAAACTTGCAGGATTACTATTTCTGGAGTTTATTCCCTGAGTATGTTTAAGTCAGGGGGAAAAGAACAGACTACAGTATTTTTTTATCTGGTGGGCCCCCCATATCCCGCTACGTCAGCTTGTACCCCAGCTCAGTCTAATGAGTACTCCGGCATGCATTAGTCGCTAAAATGATGGAAGAGATGAGGAGTGAGCGTATCTCAAGGCAAAGTCTCATACACCTAAATTGCAGCTTCTCTAAGGAAGAGTAGGTGTGTATCGCCTCATAAAAGGGTTGAAAAGAGGCTACTGCCACAATTGGAGCATTGACCTCTCCTCTAAAACAAAAAGAGTCAGAATAAGGGGAAAAACACCAGCACAAATAGGTTAGAGTGCTGGGAAAATCTGTGTTATAGGCACGGCAGGGATAAAAAAGTATCCACGTTATTAAATTATAGGATTGGAATACTAAGATATGACTCTACATTCTGTTGTTAGAACACTAGAAAAGATTAATGGCGGTGAAATGAAATGTCATTGGCTGGCGACCCGACCAATGAGAGATGTGGTTATGCTTTCAGGGATTTGAGCGCCCCTGGTGACTGCGATGCAAACATAGCACGTATGTTTGATCACAGGTATTGCTGTGAATATTTTAGTTGCCTAATACTGAAACCTTGGCTCAGACATTATCTCCAGCAACAGAAGAAAAAGGCAGGCAAGCCTACCCCAGCGACCCTCATTCGTTGCCAGCAAAAGGTAGCTCCCAGCTACTATGACCTTGCCCGAGGACAAGGCCAGAGGCGCACTTAATGACCCAGCAATTCCCAGTCTCATTCTTCATTCTCAGCTATGACGTCTATTCCCGTCACAGCTCAGGGTAGAGAGAGAGATCCCTAACCCTCCCCTAAACTCCCCAGGAAACAGTTTAAGGGCACCATCCTGGGGCTACTCAGTAGCCATCTGAAGCCCTGACTTTGAGCAATTTCTGCTACCTCGGCTTTGAAACCCTAAGTTTCTCAATCCATTCCCTCAATACACCTATGACAGTATGCTTACGCCAGCGGGTCCCGAAGCCACTTTAGCCGCTAACTGCTTCGAGGTGTAGAGAACTCCTAGGGTCACAAGCACTCAGCAGCTGGCAAAACTACTGCGCAAGCGCTGGCCAGTTGGTCCAGGAGTCTGTATTTGAATATTTCCAACAACCCCTCGGTAAGAAGCACCACATCCGCGACCTGTGGGACACGCTCAGTAGCAGAATATTTGCTGCTCTTTGGCCCAATAATAAACACAGTCCCCCTACACACCACACACACTGCTACTGCTTCAAGGGGCAGCAGCAACAGCGCTTTGCGGAGCGACATTGACATGCTCACTCCACAGGACCAGGCCTGAGGCCGACTACAGTAATTATTCTAGCACCTTTTATACACTTTCATAGGTTTTGACTAGGTGCAGTTTACATGAACTATTATTATTGTGCACAATGAATACCTTCGTGAACTACAAAGTACATTACTTGGATTAAATACTTATAGGTTAACATTCATAACTATACACATAAGCCTAGGCAAACTAATAAATATATGCAAGAGTTTATATTAATAGATGTACTCTGCCATCTATTGGTGGTGTTGCTGTGAGTACTACTACAAAGTCCTGGGACCAAAGATAAAGAAATACACCTAGTCTGTTGCACTCCAATACTAGTCGTGCACAAGTGCAGTCGAGGTCATTGTATGGCACAAAGTATACATGTGTATGTATGCAAGAATGTGTATGCACACATGCATGTGTGGGTGCTAGAATGTGTATGCATGCATACATGTACACACATGCATGTGTGTGCGCTTGAATGTGCATGTATGTATACAGGCAACAGGAAACTCTCACAAAATGTTTCATGAGGTTAATTCTTTGTGGTAAATGGTGACAATTATGTACTGCAGCTTATAATTTAGCTCAACTCATTTTTGTGATGTGCCCTCGAAATTGAAATCTGAAACATAGTTTAGTGTTACTGAGACACAAACCATATTGAAAATAGCTTTAAGACCATCCACCTTGCCATTATATGATAACCATGAAAAGTAATTTTACGACCATCAGATAACATTTTCATCGACTTTCAGGATTTTCAAAATGTTTAGTGGATTTGATGTTGTTAAGGGTCAATAAATTCTGTTGACGGCTTATGTTACGTTGGCAACGTGCCCAGGCTTTCAAGCAGTGTGCAGAGTTTCAGCAGATACAATTTTATTCAAAAACTACTCAACGTGCATGAGTGACATCTGCTTGGGATTAGCATTAAACGGGCATTACATCCATGTATACTTATTTCAGGCCCTCCAGGAATCTGTGAATCTTACTTTCTTGCAGCTAAAACTGGCAAAAATTTTTGTTACTGTATTTTTTAAGTATGAATATCTAGGCTTAGAATTTTTAATATTACATCAAAAAGAAGTCAGGAGCAGAGGCAGGGAAAAGAGTCCATGGGGTCCAAACTCCCTCCCTCCATACCTTATGGTATTTGCTTAAATAATACCATTTTGCTCCTTGAAATCCAAATTCACCTGGGAGGGAGGATGATGAATGGTGTTACTTTATTATAAAGTTGTAAATATTATATTCCCATGTTTGGGACTCCCCTCCCCATCAACCACCAAGTACAAATCCTGGCCATGTCCGTGACTGACTCGTCTAGTTGAGGCAAGTTGTCAACAAGAAGACTGCACACTCTTCAGTTACTTTGTCTGTAAAGATGTGTAAGGTGTGATGTGCGTGCTGCATCACCCTAATTGTCTCCCTCGCACTTCTAAGCCTTAAACGCACAAAATACGTCTGCCCAGGCAATCACGCCGTAACAGGACCCCGGTATTGATTCAGGCACCATCATGCAGACATCATCTAAGACCAGGGAACCATATAACCTGCAGTACAGCCAACTACACTTGAAGAGCAAAGGTGATAGAATGTTCTTAACTTTTGCCCGAAGGCTTAAGTTGTATAGTGCTCCCACGGAAGAACTGTTGCAACGTTGGCTGAATATACATCCTGGCCAACCAGATTGTAGGCTAGGCCTTATAGAGACAATTAGTGTAAATAGTATGTCTGACATATACCAACACTGCCGATATGTCACTGCATGAACATCTTGCACAATTATTTACAAACTCGTCACGTGCACTTCCAGGGCCATTGTGTGACAGTAACCACATGAGTCTGCAACTGTAGAAATAAAAGCACTTGGTCTCACCTCAACCATCATGTAACAAGTATATAATTAATAAGTAATTTCAGTAGATGTTTTATTATTATTTTGAAACTTTTATCATATGTATTTCAATGTTAAAGTGCAATAGCATTTTTTGTTCTATTAAAAATAATCTAATTTTGTTATAAATATTACAAAAGGGATTTTATTTTGTGTTTAGTAGTTTAAGTTTCCCTGTCATAGTTTGAAATTGAGGAATACGTTAAATGAAACATTTGGGGTAAATTCAACTTCTTAAGTTATTTTCGATTTTCTCATAAATAAAAATAGTGCAGCTAAAGTTACAAAAAACTCTGGCCGTCCCTTCTGCTAGTATGACTTACTATTTAATCTAGGTGTAGTGTAAAGAAAGAGTAGTAATTACAGTTAGAAATACTATATTATTATTAAGGTATTTTGTTTTCTAAAATTATTATTTAGTAAACTGGTCATTGTTTAGTATTTGCATAAGCCAAAATACTAAGTCGCTCATAAATAAATGTTTCATGCCCTAAAGTGGCCTCCCCACTGACTAGTGTTCGGCAAGTACTTTGTATGTGACATCAAAGATGTGGTGCATGTCGCTCCCAGCTGTGTTTATCCGTGCTATGTTAATCCATGCTATGGGTGTCCTCCAGGTATGTGTGCTCAAGTATAAAGACATCAACAGCAACTCTATTTTGTTCTGGGGAGGAGCACCCTGAGGAAATACCTCTGTTCTGCACTAAAGACTCTGTACAAAGAATGGTCAAATATTCCTACAGTGAGACTTCGGGCAGTGGCCACCGAGGCCAGATCCATGTTTGTTTTCTGGTGTTGAATATTTTATTTCATATGCTGAGAAATATTTAAAACTTTCAAGACAGTAGTTAAGGACAAATACAATAACAAAAAATAAAGTGGAATAAAAATCATCAAAAAATTAAACACAACCACTGCACAAAGACAGGTTTTTTTAAATTTGTGTCGTGGCTTTGTTTGTTAAATTGTTTCTAAATGTCCATTCCAGTTTCTTTTTCTTAATTTTATTTGTGGTCTATCCTTAACTCCTGTCGTGGAAATTTTTTGTATTTTCACTGCTGACTAGGCATTTTCATCACTCAATCAATTTAATATGCCAATGTAAATTTACTTATGCGAACTATTGATGGCGTATGTAACTAACAATCCAAGATCACAAATTACATTTGTTAGATTATTTTTACAGTAAATTTGTTTTAATGTTCGGTACTAAACATTGTAATTCTTGTCTTATTAACGTGACAGAATTTTTTTATTTTTTCAGTTTAGCCTATATTATTTGAGTATGTGGGGCAGTAACCCTCATTATAATGGACTAATTTAATGAGTGATTAAAGTGTTGTCACAAGGCGGCGTTTCTGTGCGACCGAGGTGATGTAAGAGCTCGTTCGTGACCCTAAATATTGAGAGAAAAGAACGGTAGCTGCCACCAGGAGAAAATTAAAAGCCTTCTCCAGGCTAGCTCGATGTTGTGAGCAAGTCGTAAGTTGGTACGACGACTACCTTGCCTCAGTCATCGAAACACGCAGCAAGGTTTAACTTCGGAGGTTAGTGAGCCCGCGAATGACGATATCCCGGAAGGATGGCGAGAAGGACTAAGGGGAGAGCTTAATATGTCGTTGGCATCATAAAACATAGGGCAAGAGGCCCTCGACTCACACAGCTGCTAATATTATGGGTAAATACATAACCCATTGCCTTGTAAGAAAATACCACTAAATTTATGAACTTAAATCTGCCTGCCATTGTACTCAACTGGTTATACTTCACACATACTTCAGCAAGAAATTATTATACATCTCTAAGCTAGGGAAGAATACTTAATACTTAAGACCATGAGAACTAAAAGAATATTATATTGATACAGAGCACTTTTTTGTATAATTCCCTAGTGACTTACGTTTTAAATTATTCATGTCTTTTAATTAATGTTCAATCTGCAACATTAACTACAAGTAAACATCGTTACATCTCTATTACTGCCTGGTCCACTCCAAGATGGACCCTAGTCATAACAATATCCTTGAAGTCGCTATGTTTTCTACTTCTAAAGTTAAACAATTTCAAACAAGTATCTCCCATAACGAGTACGATCTGATTAAGACTATCAGTTCCTTGTGTTCCACAATTTAAATAATACAAATTCATGAATCATCGCTGCTCTTATATATATCAAAATTCTACTTGCAAACCGGATGAACATACTGCTTCACAACGAATCAGGTTCTTATGAGAATTACACCTGTTCGTTACAGTAGCCATGAGGCATAAACAATACATCATCTTATAAATACGTCAGTTAATATATTAAACAAGCCTCGCACATACATTTCATGGTATACCCTAGCGGCTGTTTCTGTATCAACCTCGACCAGACTATATAACCTTTAAGAGGCTTGAATCTACACATTTCCATTATTTATTTGAACAATTGACCACACTATAGACCAGAAAACACGCGCTCTTATTCAATCACCTGTAATTATTTACTATTTTCAACAAAATTTTATTCACTTACTTGTTCTGAGCCAATTGAAGACGTCTAGTAATACAATTCTAATTAACTGTCACTACTCATCAGGGACAAGCACGTTCACTGACTGTCTAGCCTGAAGCCGTATCACCGCTGACTTATCGGGGGCTCCATCTCGGCAACCACTGACTACATGCTCGACGACTGCTCAAAACTGAATGACCTGACTGACTGACTTGAACTGACTGACCCCCGAAGACTGATTGCCCCCCTAAGACTAACTGCCCCTGCGGCCCACACTCTCTGCACGTATATCTCGTGGCCGCACCCTCGTCATCCCCAACATCTGTCGGCACCTCGTAACGCCCTGTCCTCATGTGCCGCCCGCCATGTTGGTTCTACAAACACAGGTGTCTGAAGTTTTCTCGGGAAACGTTATACATGATAGTGCCGAAGCACCATTCTAATGTGAAAGTTACACAGCTCATATTTAATACTTATAAACTTCCATTTTCTTTCCCAAACTGTAGCAATACTTAAAAATAATTTCAGACACTTAGCTATGAATTAAGGCATATCCTCATAGTGCCTATTTCATCTGCAGTAACCTCTCTCCTTTGAGGTACAATTTCAACTATTTTTTTATTATGGTCTGCAGACATGTATTTCTATTTCTCGTTAAAATTATGAGTTTTGTAGATATTTTTTCCACTTGATTCTACAGGGTTGATTTGGGTTGAGATTAGAACTTGAGCTAGTAAATTGAGCTTAATGTACAGTAAGTCCTCGATTTACGTCATACCGCTTTACGTCGTTTCAGATTAATGTCGCTAATGTTTGAGTATCCATTTTTCAGTTTAAGTAGATGTTGATTACAAATAATGCCATTAATCCATTCTTGCGCGACAGAGTTAACACTAGAACACCCAACATGAAAATTTACCTATGACTCCTACGAGCGGTCATTTTGACCATTTCGCAAAAATACCATTACTTACACTTGCTAGGGGTTGTCTAATTTTTGCGAACTTAATGTTAATGTTTTGAGTGTAAATTTACAAATTTTACTCATTTACACAATATTTTAAAATTATATTTTTATGGTGATAAATGATGACACAATACTAAACATCCTACATAATACTATTTATTTCAAATATTAGGCGTTCCAAAACAACACTTTGCGCCACTAACTTACGTAAATTAAAATGTTTAGTGTTTACAAAACATCACATATATTGTAGTTTTTAGCCTAGATCTGTAAAGAGACATTTATTTTTGCTCACAGTCACATGACAATTACACATGTTCTGACGATATTACAAAAAAACATATTTTGAAGCCTTTTCTAGTTAGCACTGTAGTTTGCATTTTGGCACTGTTTCAAAATGATGTTTTCTTTTTTTATTTGCAATTTATACATATTGATTTTTTTATCACTTTCGCTGTGCACTTTCCGCACACGAACTTCTTGCAGACTCCACAGACTGCAAGTGGTTTGTTTCCGTTGCATTTGGAAACTTGACACTGGCTGCGTTTTTGACATTCAGTGGTTTCTGTTTCTGAG
Organism: Medauroidea extradentata; assembly: GCA_003012365.1. NCBI lineage: Eukaryota > Metazoa > Arthropoda > Insecta > Phasmatodea > Phasmatidae > Medauroidea > Medauroidea extradentata. Next base: position 15,471 of record PNEQ01066704.1, on the reverse strand, counting down.
TTGCCATCTTCTTCTAACGCAGGTGTTGCATGAACAGCGACTGCTTCCTGTTTGTTCCTCAAGTGACCTTCTCGAAGCTCTTCTGCTAGCTTGAGAATGAAATTTCTTCTACTGATATTAGCACCAGTGCATTCTCTGTACAACACCCAAGAATTTGTTCCTGCCAAGTCCAATATATTATAAAACACTTGAAGCGGCCAACGGCGAGATGCTGCTTTTGTGGAATAATGCCTGGACATTTGGTCGGCTACATCTACTCCATATTTAGAAGAGTTGTAAAAACTTACTGTCTTGGGCAGTTTCTTTTTATCCTCTCCAATGTCAACCGATGAATGCACCGTACCTAATATCAGGACATTTTTGTTCACTTTCCCCTGATAAACCGTTAGTGTGCAGCCGTTGTGTTCAAGAATGTATGTTTCATTCACTTCAATTCGTGAAGTCTTGACTTCATGTGGAATCTCTCTTCTAGCCCTATTGAATGTTCAAACAAGACTTGTGTTGCGTGCTTTCAATTTTTCTGCAAGACTTAGTGAAGTGAAGAAGTTATCTGTAGTAATGTTCCTCGCAGTGTCTAGATAGGGCTCAACCAGCTGAAGGACGACATTCATCTTTTCCCAAATACGGGAAACCATTCAAAAGATACTTGCTTTTAACGTCAACTGCCAACCAAAATTTTATTCCGAACTTATCAGGTTTGCTAGCCATATACTGGATAAATCTGCACCTACATTTGGTAGGGAAAAGCTGCTCATCAACTGTAATATTTGAGCCTGGTCTGTAGTTGGATACGAAATTATTTATGAAACGATTCCATACTTCAGAAATCAGGGCGAACTTGTCCTGCAACAAACGCTCAGATCGTGTAGCCTTTATGTCAAATCGTATAAATCTCATAATCTCCTGAAACCTATTGCGGGACATTGTCTCGGCAAAAAAACGAATTCCCCATTGTGAGGACCACAAAGTAGCAAGAGGTAGCCTCTTTGCACCACATACACCATAGAGTTCCTCTACAGTTACACACCATGTGACATCTAGTAGCTGATGACGCGCTTCTGTTTCAGTACATTCCTTTATATGTTCTAGGATTGATTATCAATCAAAAGATGAAACGCACTCACAACATTAATAATACTTAACTTTGCGGTTGGTGTTGGCCCAGGTTTCTCACGCAAAATATTTTGCATAGGGGCCCGACCTACAGTGTGCTTACCTGCATCAACAACAGTCAAACACTTCCCATTAGCTGCACACATTGTTGTTCCCACATTTGGAACATTTTATCGATCCTTTGCTACTCTCGTCGGTATAGGTTCTTCTCGACCTTGTGTCTGGTTTTCAGGAACAGTACTGATGCCTGGAGTCAACATATTTTGTTCAGCTGTTTTGCCCCTTCCTCGTCCTCTTCCTCTGCTTCCCCCTCTGCCACGACTTCTGCCACGTGCTCTGATGCCTGGAACAACAAAGAAAGTAACTGTATAACTTGCAACGCCTTGCATAAATCAGTCAATTTGATTCCTGAAAAATTATTTAGGTTTGGAAAGCCATAGATAAATTTTGTACATGTGCCAAAAAAAACTAAACTTTTTATTTTTTGTATCCACCTACATCCCTGCCAAAAAACGAACTGTTACAAACTTTTAGTATACGAATGAGCTACACCATCATGGCTCTTGAATAGGAGTAAAAAAATCAACGTAATAAAAAATAAAATAAGATATAGAAAAAATATCATAGCCTTATTGTTGCAGTGAATAATTACAGAAATATTGATTTGTGTACTACGACTGCATTCTCCAGCCTCAGTTCTAGCAAACAATGACAAATTCCCAGAAGATATTTCCTGTGGTTCATCTACATCACCTTCACTTTCAGACGAAGCAACATTTTTTGGAACATATTCTTCATCGCTATCTGAACATAAGTCACGGTCATAGCCTTCAGAATCGTCCTCAGGCAAACTTTGAAAATATTGCAAAGCTTGTTCTGACGTAAGACCCCGATACAACATAATGAGACATAGAATGTAGGTTTTCAACAATATATCGCAGACAACATGCTCACTTGTTTCCACACCTGCACCCAACCGATGCGCGTCTGTAAATAAACAACTGAAAATAAAAAATGGAAAAGGAAAAAAAAGACAGTTGCCAACTGCTCCTTTTTTATATCTCTAAAATTACCAAACAGGAAAAAAAATATGCATACCAAACTCGTGACAAATAATTCGTCTTCAGTGGTCGTAATGACTTCCATGAGATTTCAAGGGATAAAAACTTAATTTCAGTTTTTTCTAGTAGCGAAAAATTTTGATACTGGTCTTGAAATGTGTAAAACAACTGAAAATGAAAAGCACTAAAGCTATGTGTAATTAGTTTTACGATTTTAGATTCAGAGCATAAAATAATATGCATGCTGTCAAAATGACCGCCATGGGAGTTCAAGGTATAAACATTAAATAACTCTTTTTTTCTAAAAGCCAAAAAATTTGGAACTGGTCTTAAGATGTGAAAGACAACTAAAGATTAAAAGTCCTAAAATTATGTCCAACCAGTTTGACAATTGTTGAAATGAGAGCAAAATTAAAATCGCATGCGGTCAAAATGACCGCCATTGGAGTTCTAGTGTTAACATTCTTGTGTTCCAAAAATATTTTGTATGTAGGTTGTAGTAATTTCAATTTGCCTCGCTGTTTTCAGAAACATAACCCCAACGTAAATCCAGGACTTACTGTACTTCCATAGCTCCAAACACACTAAGATTTTATTTATGGATAGATGGTATGTAATGTTGAAATTAACTGTATTAAGTAATTCCATACTGCAAACTGTTGCTACAATGTGTGTAGGGGTCAATAATGCAGAATTTCTTAACATGCCTCGGCATTTTTTATTAATCAGTGCTGTAAAGGATGTGGACCACATCTTGTACATACCATATTAATGATTCCTCTAAACATGACAAAGAATGCAGTCTCATAAGGAGCAAATACTCATCCCACATATGCTATGGCGCAGTTATAAATTGGAGATGGAGTACACAATTATTTGTATGTATGGATATTGAATTTTTCTTCATGATACAGATTATCACATAATGTATGTAAGTGTGATGCATCTAACTCCATTGCATACTTGTCCTGTATTCTGTAGTCTGTGACTGTGTGGTGTGTATCATTGTAGATAATAGTTGGTGTTCCTAGTTCAGAGATCGTAAGTTTTATTAGCGGGTTCCAGCCTGATACTGTATTTGTAACTTACAGCTGCTTTGCAGTGCAATGGGAAAGCATTTTTTCCTCAGGTGCTACTTTTTTTTCCCTTGCTCTTTGTAGGTTTTTCTGTGTAGTGAAAAACAACAGAAAAGTATTTTTAAAAACTGAATTTCTTCATTCTACTGAGCCAGACTACCCAGACTCTTCTTACAAGGCCTAAGCCTATCCAACATAAATACCAACGAACAAAGATAACAAACAAGGTTAAATGGGACTACTGTCCTTTGCATCTACTGACCTATGCTTATAGCTTATCAGAGATTAGGGATCTACTCTTTACATTCCTGAGCAAGGAAGAAAACATTTTAGAACAAACCATGTATTGACATTTTAAGCACTCCAGATACAATATTCGAACAATCTTATCCCACATTACAAATGTTTATTACAATTCGATGCGAATGCACGACTCGCTACAACACTCTTTACACTCGATATCATAAAATGTCAGTTCCTTGTTTTACGTGTATCACTTCAAAACACTGACAATGACCATAACACGCTTGAATACCCAAAGCAACAAGCGCTATTACAATTACCAGTACGCACCAATACTTATAAATACATCTTTCAAAGGTAGGTCACAGCACCATAGTAACGCAGATACTATTACTGAGTCTCCATTTATCCTCTGCGCACCAAACGCCCCTCATCCATTCTTCCTAACATAATCTCCCTGCCAACGAACACATTAACTCAATGGTCAAATGCGAAGATTACCACTCTCGTCGATCTCCCGTAACGGAGAAAGCCTGGCAACCCATCCATGTCACAGGAATTCCTGTTACACCAGCGCTACTACCTCGTAGAGCTTAATCCCCCTCCAGCGGTGCCGCACGGAGCGAACTCGCGCGCCCGACAAATGTTTGCTAGGGCCTCTTCTGCACCAGCTAAATCAACCTGTCCATTTTACTCACCAACCGCCTCGGGCAGTGTAGGAAGTAGATACGTATGATTGCAAGACGAACACACTTAAGTTTCGTGTTGCGTCTTACACACATCGGCGACCAACAGGATACAAAAACTCTTCGTGACTACTCTTCGGTACAGGCACCTCTCCCATCGAACGCAGGCGTCAGAATGCGCTTCTCCCCGATGCGAGCAGCGCTCGTCTCCACCTGCGCGCCCCTACCGCCGGTCGGCGGAACAAGCCTTCCCCCCCCCCCCAACTCCAGGCCGCTCTCCTCCATGGCCAGTGGAGGAGAGGAGCGGGGTGGGCGGGGGGCAGCCAGCACCGTCAACCAGGGCAACCCAACTCCTATATAAGTCCCTTCACGCTAACCACAAGTCACTCACAAGAGGGAAGGGCGAAAAGACTCCCCCCAAAACTCAAAATTGAAGAAGAAACCCTCCTAAAAGGAAATAGAAAAACTCAAAATACTCAAAACCCGGCGGGAGCCCGCTCACTACAACAAATGTTTTTATTATAATTTATGATAAATGGCACTTATTCACCTTATAATGTTTCAGTAACCATGAATCATTTCTCTAATTTCATCTGGTCTGTGCAAAAAAATGCAATAGCATAATTTTGCATCCAAAAGGAGATTCAGTTAATGCAACATGTGTACAGTGTGAGTTAATTACAGGGTCTGTTGGAGCTATGTACCCGGATGATGCACAAGCCGCCATATGTGTTCTGTGATTATCATGGCCACTCTCGTCGAAAAAATGTCTTTCTATATGGGTGTTCTGCAAAGGAAAGTTGGAATGACTGTGACAGAGCCAAATCAGAGAGCCCTGTTGAACATCTTGTGAGTACTTTTTATATTTCTTTGTCTTCTGTGTGGCTGTGTTTCGTGTTTGATGTAAGTTTGAAACAGGGAAGTTATTACAACCTAGAAGCTACAGATATTATGATCTATGATGTATTAGTAGCTTTACATCAAATCTAAATGAACGAACATTTATTGAACTAATTTGATCTATCCAGAGAAGAGTGGTGTCCGGGAAGACAGAAAATATAACTATAGGTAGTAACAATCATAGTGTAGCAGTAACTACTGTATTGCAGTACTGTTTATGTATCTCCACGTTCCTGCTGTGTCTGTCCATCATACACACACACACATAATGGTTGTAGGTGTAGTTCTGTGTCGTTAAAAGCAACCCAAAATTTAATCAAGAAAAAATGAAGCTGCCTTTGGAAAATAATTTTAAAACAGATATTAACTTTTCTAGTACCTACTTGCAGAACGTCCAGTGATGATAGAAAAGTCTAGAGTGCCATAAATTGTAGTGCCTTTGAAGGCTTTAATGTATCACATACCTACAGTACTTTCAAGATATTGAGTTTACGTGGTTAGGTCGTACTTCGTAAAATTCTTTAAAACAATTTAAAAAATAAATACAGTGAAACCCTCTTAAGAAGATTCCTGCTTAATAAGTATAATAATTTTTCACTTGTCTAAATGCACATGTGTAATTTCACCCTTTTAAGAAGTTTTCCTGGTTAATAAGCATTATTTTTACTTGTCCCAACACAAACATCTTAATAGGGTTTTACTGTATTGGTACAGGTGACTTTATATTTAAAAGATTGAATTAAAATATTAGGAACAATTCTTAATTTCAATATTGGGTGAATTAGACAGTTAACAGAGTTCATCAAACTATCCAGAAGTAGTGCAGTGAAGATATAGGTATCACAACTAACCAAAGACAGCACGTCCATCTCTGCATCTTATTAATATAGCAATATTCCAACATCTTCAAATAAATTGATATGTCTGCTTGTGAACACACAAATAAATGCCTCACATAAACACCTCTTTAGGGCTCAGTGTGTGGATGTCACACCTTCCAAAACTGACTAAACTCCTTGACTACAGAGACATGTGTTACTGCATCAGTTCCAACTGCAGAAGATGCAGAAGAATGGAAGGATTGGAAACACCAATAAACAGACTACTGGAAAGTAAACACAAACTTATGAACCCTTTGCCTGCCTTATGTAAGAAGCGTTAAAATATATTTGTATGTCGTATGCTTTTGCTTTTCCTTTAAAAATAAATTCACCAATTAGATAATATGTATGCAGCAGGTGAAAATTGGATTATTTTTGTATTAATTTCATTTCATTTTATTTTGTTCTGTGTATTATTTTACAAAGAAAGAAATAGAACATTCAATACAGAATTTCATTGTTTTACTATAATAGTAGCATAAATTATGCCAAATTATATGATATTTACTACTCCATGTAAATTTGTCTGTCTTACTTTTGTATTGAAAAATAATGCAACTTCTTCCAAGGGAATACAGTAATTTATGTTTTGATATCAATGGTGAAAGTAAGCTAAGTAGAAAGGATGGAATATGTGTGCCAATTAAGACTGCTCACAATAAAACACAGCAGGTTGCTTGGAAACGAATCTGTGACTACGTTAAGTAAATCATAGTATCAAAGTACGAACACCACAATAACCAAACAACTTCAAGAGTAAGGACTTTTGTGTAAGAAGCTTTTAAAGTCTGTACGTATAGTATCAAGATATGGAAGCGGAAGTAATACATAGCTTTGCAGCATTAAATCAGACTAGCAGTAGATTGTACAAAAAAAATTTTGTTCAATGTAAATTAGCATGCTATAATTTGTGCTTGGTAAAATAATTCTGATTATGTATCTTGAAAATCTGAATTAATATTCTTGTGATGTATACAATGAATTCCACAGATAAAAAAGTAACTGTGATGATTTTGCTAACATAAGAAGCCAAACACAAAAATTACTGTCATAAATTAGTTAATTAAAATTTTTCACTTATCCAGTCTAATGTAAACAACTATCCCATTTTATTTTTATAATTCATATCATTCATAACAGGCATGAAAGGTAGATTAAAATACCTTTTGTTTATGGGAATAAAACGTTACTTTAATTTTTTTTCCATGGGAATTTCTTTCCTCTATTGTCTCGAAATTCATTGCTAGAAATCAGCACAATAGGTACTAACACTGCTGGGTGCGCCCTGCAATTGTGCAGCGATTGACCCTGTTGGTACGAGACATGATCACATTAAGAAATTGATGATGAATATGGAAGAGGACACCAGCGATATTCACCAGTATCACACTTCGAGACTCTTTTATCCCAGGGGGTGAGTGTTATGGTCACGTGCCTAGTAATTGGTCGTTCCAGGTATGGTGATGTACTGATTTTACTTATCGGAGGCAAGCCACTTGATTCTATGGTGTGGTGACGTGCTGATGTAATTTAGCTGGTATGAACATGGCTGTACGATGGGTTGAATAGCATGAAGGCAATTATCCCTTTGACAATGATTTATTGTGCACTGGTTACAAAACATACCTGAATTAATTTATGTTACGTCAGTCTGCTGTGTGGTTGCGGAAGGAAACCATTCTCTCGCATATACAGACTATACGATTTGAATTAGGGGTTGTGCAGGGTGCTTCCACAGCGTTAGAAAATGCAGCTTCCTGTAGAGCAGAAAACCGATGGCCGCTGTGATGGTCCACAGTTTTGCTCGGGATGCGGGCGTGGGTGATGAAATGTATGCTGCTGTTCCCAGCTGTGCAATCGTATGGTCGTACCTATCCCGAGGTACACTAGGATATGGTGATGGCTGGCATAATGACGACAACAGTAGTACTCGTTGATGAATGTGGTTACACGCAAGAAATGAGATGTGACACGTGAACCATATGCAAATTATGTAGATGGATGGATGGATGAATGCACAGTGTTCCCTTGTTCACTCTACAATGATGGTAATGGTGTCGTTAGTGATGAGCACGTGGTTTCACAAAACTGGTCGTAAAATAACAATTGGCGCTTGAAAATTATATATAATTACGTAGCTGAATTATACAAATATACCCTGACACAATTAATCCTGAAAAACACTAACTATACTTCGACATGTGATTGGCTACCAATTACTATGTCCCTAGCCACGTGGCATGAATGCAGCAAGTACACGATTTTACATTAAAAAGTACCACTTATGGCAATAATCCTTAAGTGAAGCGGGATGGCATTTGCCAAGGAAATATTTGGCGAAAACATGTACAGTAATAAGCTGATGATCTGGTGTATAAATAACTATGGTAACCTACTTCAGTGAAACAATGATGCGTACACAGAAAGTGTCTTACCTCGCCGAGAGCCTAGGACAAACTGCTCAGTGAAACGTGCCGCGGATCTCTAGTTACCTGTACAGGGCGGTTACTTCCGGCACCACACTTATGACTGTTCTAAAGTTTCCAGAGATTGTATTTTAAATTATTTATTATGTTAAACGTGGGAAAAATGGCACAAAGTAATTTATACATTACAAAAATACTATACATGTTGATTCGGGCATTGAAATACCTTAAAATGTGTTAATTATGGTTATAATGTTCAAAATGAATTGACTTGGCCTCAGAACATTTGTGGGCAGCGGTTGAAATGTTCGCAGTGAGCACTTTGATTAATGAAATATTGAACTCGCACAAATTAATGACCCTGTGGAGAAATACGTGCAAAACATTGAAACACTAAATTAGCAAAAATCATTTATAAGCCTGTGGTCATGCATAAACTTATTTCTAGGTGAATATAGGCTACGCTATGGGCTTACTGCCCATGCTGGTCCTTGGCTGGCGTCCGTACATAACGTTTCGGCTACATTTTAACTAGTACATTCAGTGAATAAAAAAATTACCCAATCATGTATATTATAGGTTACCTTTGTGTACCTTTCGGGAACATCCAAAATTTGGATTCAGTGGTTCAAAATACAGCTCATAAACAAACTTTTTCAAAAATTTATGAAAATTTTGCTTGTTTTATGGTGGAAATACACATTTCACTACAAAATTTAAGAGAATTTGTATACATTGTTACATAGCTTGCTAAACTTTTATCAGTGTCAAATCACAAACATATTTGGATTTTGGCTTATTTTCTGATGTTATTGTAAGGAAACGTAACGAGCCCTTTGCACTGTCTCAGTTCATTCTAGCTAATTTTTTTACATACGTTTAGTATATTTTATACAACATAGTATTTGGATTAAGATGAACTTTATTTATATTAAACTACAGTATGTGGCAAAACCAAGGCAAAAAAAATTACAACTGTCTATTAATGCAAGTAATATATCCAAATCGTGAATATTAATTTTTTGTATTAGCGTTTATGTGAGTTAGCATTTAAGTGATAGTTAGAAAACATCTTACTTATTGATAAATGTTACCTATAACATTTAATGTATCTAGACTGTGGATACATATTTAAATTGTGTACAATAAAATAGATTGTGAAGTAATGTTGGCAAAGGCTTTGGACAACAGCAAACGAGTTACACGCCAGAAACGAGAAGTGCTACACTATTGAAAATGGAGCTGAGACAGCATACAGCTTACTGCAGAACATGAAATGATAGATAGATACAAGGTTCAAAACTGATTTAATAAAGTACGTGTATTTAAATTACAAAGCCTTTATGTCTGTCATGCATATAGATTTGTTATTATTGTGTGTTTTTTTTTTGCCCATTCTACATAGGTAAGTATGTTTTAAAGTCCCTGTAACATAATAAATAATAACGTAAATCATCTTCACTTTCAATCAAAAACTAAATAGTATGAGGTTGTTATGATACTGCCAATTCCTGTCAATAGGTACACAATTCTAGCCATTGTAAAATCATTTTTGTTCTAATCGTAGCCAGATTTGGATCACATGTAACCAAATCTGGTCTGTGTCTGATTGTATATACCAGTAGTCAAATCCGATCAGATCTGTGAAAGCAAGCTAGAGAAACACGTGAGGGATGAATCTTCTCGTAGTTCAGTTCTGCTGTTATGTAGGTGTACGGCAGACATGTGACAGAACTTGAATGTGCTTTTGAATAATTTCAGTACTATAGGAAATGTAGGCTGCACCTGCTGCTTCTGAAATCATTAACATTACCGCCGTGCCTGGAGGTCGGAGAGGACTGGTTTGGAGACAGTGAACTTGAACTAAATGATTGCAGTGCTGTGGGTGTGGATAGACTGGTCTCTAGGTGCCACCTAGCGTTATGCCCGGCTAGGACGGTGGTGGTGGTGATTCAGGACCACGTATTGTTCGGCTGGCGTGCCTCTCCTCCTTGCGGTGCTGTTGGCTGGTTGGTCAGGTTATGGGAGCACTCTGAGAAAATTAGCTCTCTCACCCCGTGGACTATTCAGGCTGTCCACACACGGTCCCTTGCCCTAGGACTGTAATTTGGTCAGCTCCTAAATCCCTAGTGAAATTACTGTACACAATACGCTTACTTACTTGTTTGCGTGTTGATTTATTTATACTGAAGTACAAACACTTGGTGATAGACTTGCAATACACACACGTGGTCACAGCACTCTTATAATTACGTGGCTTAAAACTGTGAAACATACATGGCACTTAGGCCTAAAATTAAATTAGCACAATACAAAAGTGGATGCTAGCTGTGGGCTAGCTGACTAAAAAAAAATCTCCGGAGTCGGCCGGTACCGAGAAAGTGATCTCCCGGCCCGAACGCGCAGACGTGGAGATAAAGTTGAAAGATGTTGGCGTTAAGCGCACAAATAAAAAAACACAGGTAAACGAAGAGAATAATAACAAGGGACGAATAAAATATTACTTGAACAGAACTACAATTATCAGTGACTTGCAAAAGTTGAATTCCTCTCCGGGGCGTACGTCCTACCGCGTGGCCTGTCGATGATGAAATGGGACGAGACAATGGCCGCCTGTGCGTGCCAAGATGTTATTTTTCCCGTTATTCAGTTTGAAAAAGAAAATGAGGTGATACAAATGAAAACCCTTTGTGTGAATGAGTGTTGAATAATCATCGAGAATGATTGGAACATATCCATACTGTAACACTTGTGAGAAACAATTAAACATATTGAAAATAAAATACTCTTCAAATAATTATGTGACCATGTGACATCAAATTAACAAAATGCTCTTTCTTATAATATAGTGTGACCATTGCCATTGTTGATTACTACAACAGAGTTCTTAATTAATTTTGAAAATGTTGAAAACTAAATGTTTGAGTCTTTGCATGTCCGTTGTTGTTATGCTGGCGATGGGCGGGTGGTGTGATGTCACGTGCATGGCGGTAATTTTAATGCCGGTGTGAAGCCCTGGTTTGTTTACGTTGCACAGCCTAACATTGCCCTTTCAACCACACTGAATTTAATATTACATTTGTAAACTAAAACACTGTGGTGACTTGAGGTGAGGTAGGTGGAGAGTGACAACACAAAAGAACGAGTCGGCCTAGGAGAGGGCTGGTAGCTGACGTCAAGTCGGCCTTACTTCCCAGACCACGGGGCTAGTACGACGACAACATTATACACCATTCAGAGAGATGATGAATATGAGCAAACTGTAAAAATTACATTTACATGTTAGTGTACATCAACCAATATTAAATATAGAATGGTTTCTATTATGCCATAGGCTTGTACAGCATACAACTTTTAAATGATTTTTTTTGTAAGTACACTTTGTTAGATTTTGTGTTCACAGCTATTATATACTTAAAATATACTAATCTTAAAAACTGTTAGGTAAATTAAGATGTTAAAAAATTAATGAATTCTAATTAGTATTATGTCATAGTGTGACAGCATGCCAAAACAAATTTCAACCAATATATTTTATCAGAAGTATACAGAAATATAAGAATATTTTATTATGCAGTCGTCTGAACATTATCATGTTAACAAACGTCACTAATAAACAAACTGATGAGATAGATTTTGAAAAGAAAATAAAAATAATGGGCATGTATCTGTTCAGTTTAAGAAGCTGTTACTGTAATTTTGAGTGCAATGTGAATATTTAAGATTAAAAAGTTAATTAACTAATTGGAAAAGTCAGTGCTTTGTACTGTACAAATTCCTTAAACCACGTAACTTTTTAAACTCAAACTCAAAATGAAATTGTTGCACGTAATACCTGTCCTACATATGATTTTCTTTTACCCTCCTTTCATAACTGTGGTAGTTATCTAGTGCTCAAAATTAAAGAAAAATGAGAATGACACTTGTGTAACAAAAGTAAGATATTAATACCTATCCTTCTGAGTTAGAGTGGCATTAAATACTTATTTTCTTCCAACATTTCAGCAGTTGTTGCAACTGCTATCTTAAGGGACCAAGTGGGTCAACTAACTGGTCATGAAAATTTGGTATGTTAGTCATTAAATTAAATTACAGGATTGTATACATCCAATGTCCTGTAGGTTGTTGGATATCACTTGTTTGTATTATGGATAGTACTAACATTAACTGGGAATACATAATGAAGTTTGAATGTTTTGTGTTGTATTTTTTTCAGGTGCTCCCCCATCTGATGCAACACTTTGCTCCAGCTTTTTCTCTACAATTGTGCAGCTACAAGATTGAACGTAATCGCGAAACTACAGCACGGGTCACAGTCTGGAGGGAGTTTGGTGTTTCCCGCAGCTACACGATGGAGAGTACCTTTTGTGGCTGTGACCAAGGCCAATACCAGGTGAGTGGAGTTGTAATAACATTCTGCTGTTAGCGTTTGACACTCACTAATCATTCGGCAATCCATCATCTTCCTTTGTATTGTTACAAGTCTTCGTCCTGGGTGCAGCCAGGTTATTTAGGGTTAAGGGACTTTAATTTTTTGAATTTTTTTGGTACATAACTTTTTGAATAACATGCAAGTAGGCATACGTTATCCAGCTTTCATAGATTCAACTTTTCAGTTCGTTCTTGGATTCTAAGTTGAAGTACCTGAAAATCGGCATATGGTTACACATCTTGCCTTTCTTGTACTTCAAGCACTCGTAGAAACCCAACTTATGATGTCCTTTTAATCCATGCATTTAAGTACACATGTTACGTACATACATCCTATGCGGAAGTTGCGGATTGACACTAGTATGTGGAACATTTTGACATTTGAGTTGCAAAATACTACTAAGTTAAGCAGCAATGTATCTGTAGCAGCCAGGAAAAACACTCCTCCAAATGAGGCAATATACGAACTACAGTAACAAAAAGTATTTTTAACACTCTTGACACAAAAAAAACAGTCAATTGGAAATGTTTTATGACATGACCAAAGTTTTTGATTGTGTCAGCTATATTGTCCTTATTTATAAAATTGTATGATATCAAGGATGAAATTCATAACCTAATGTGTTTCTACCTATTGAGGCACAATCAGGGAAAATAAAGCATGGAGTACACCAATACTAAATTATAGGACAGTTGCTGTTCCTCATTTATAAAAATGACTTGCCTAACTGCCTTAACCCAAGTACTATCCCTGTTCTTTTTGCAGATGACACTAGTATACTAGTTGCAGGCAAGTCAAAAGAAGAAATAAGACAACTAGTCAATACCACATTCAGTAGGTTAGACGAATGGTTTAAAGCCAACAAATTGAACCTAAATCTTAAAAAGACACACTTCATTCAGTTCCGTACAAAAACAGCAAGGAAATAGAACTAAGCATTAATTATGGCACAGAATAGGTAAATGAAGCAAAGAATGCCAAATTCCTTGGGTTACAGGTAGATAATCACTATAACTGGAAATAACACATAGAGCAAATTTTGCCAAAACATGAGTTCAACATGTTTTTCCGTGCAAACTATAGCGGTAATACTACGCAGAGAGACTGCCATAATGCATACATACGCTCCATCATAATGTATAGAATAATTTTTTGGGGAAATTCGTCTAGCAGTAAGAAGGTGTTCCATATGCAAAGGAGAGCTTTAAGAATTGTGTTTGACAAAAACCAACAGATTCTTGCATGCCTGTATTCAAAAGTGCTAGAGTCCTGTATGGTGCGGCATTGCAATTTGGGTCAGGTTGAAGTGAGGTTATAGGTAGTCCGGCGGTTGGTATTTCACAATGGAATCCTTTAAACCACCATCGGCGCTCGTCCTTGATGGCAATCTTTGTGAGCACTTTCGACGGTTTAAACAGAGCTTCGGAATTTTTATGTTGGCAACTGGGTACGATTCGTAGTCGTCTGCGGTTAAGGCCGCGATGTGGTTAAATCTCATCGGGGACGAGGCTGTTGAGTTATTTAATACGTTTGATCTGTCGGAGGGTGACCGAAAGGATTATGAAAAAGTGGTGCAAGCCTTTGAAAGCTGTTGCAATCCGGTTAAAAACATTGTGGTCGAGCGGTTCAAGTTTAACTGTCGGGTGCAAGAAGAGGGAGAGCCATTTGACTCGTTTGTGAGAGACCTAAAAAAGCTGGTAAAAAGTTGTGAATTTAAGGATCAGACAGACAGTGTTGTACGTGGCAGAATAGTGCTAGGTATTCGAGACAAGGGGCTGCAAGAACGCCTGCTGCGTGAACCAGATCTAAGTTTGTCAAAGGCATTGGAACAGTGTCGGGCGGCAGAGTTAGGCAAGCAGCGTGCCGATGTAATACAAACTAAAGTGGTTAATCCTGTTCGGCTGCGGGAAGACGTCATAGAAGATGAACTGCAGCCGGGTGGGCACGCTGTTGAAACAGTGTGGCGAAATAAAAGGAAGCAGCAGATGGTGAACAAAGGAAGAGTCGAACAGAAGTATATGCCAGGAGGCGGTCAAAAGTGTCGACGGTGTGGGAAGGTACATCAAAGGAATGTGTGCCCTGCCTTTGGGAAAATGTGTTACAAGTGTAAGCAGTTAAATCATTTTGCACCTTGGTGCACCAGCCAAGTCGATGAAGTTAGGTTAGTTGGCGGTGGAATGGAAGAGTTTTTTGTCAGCACATTAGGAGTGGTAGAGGCAACATCTGTGGTAGGGGATGACAAGTTAGGCAGAAAGGAGTGGATTCAGGAAATGCTGGTTGAAGGTAGGACAGTAAACTTCAAGCTTGATACGGGATCAGAGGTAAACATCATATCACAGAACATCGTGAAGCAGATGCCTTGCTCAACTCAGTTGAGGCGCTCAAGCATAACGCTCAAAGGGTTTGGAGGTAAAAGGGTGAGTCCAGTGGGTGTCATTAAGCTCAGGTGCGGAATAAATGAGTCTGATGGTGTCCAGGAGTGGCTAGACTTTGTTGTAGTGGAAGATGGCAACTGTAGGATGCCTATTTTGGGACTGCCGGGATGTCTGTGTTTGAAGCTAGTGTCTCGCAGTTTTGTCCACACCTTGCAAAGTAGTGGGCTTTCGGAAGACAAATTCTTGAAAGAATTTGCAGATTTATTTCAAGGGGTAGG